>LTAE01010469.1:0-16806 GCA_001647135.1 Pontederia paniculata
CAGGATTTATGACAATCAAGCATAAAAGCTTTCAAATCTCGACATACGAGTAAATATCATACATAAATCCCGAAAACCTCAAGTACTCGAAATCCATACAAAATCCAATCGGAAAACCGAAGCCGACATATCATGACCATAGCCCAAAAGATCATCACATCATCAACATAATCAATCAAGTGAGCTAAAGCAATGAATATAATGAACCACGACGATGTGGTGTTGCTCTAGGTTTATGGAAAGTCCCACTCACATCGGATACGCTCGACTTCGTCGGGTCCTCCGCGTCCAAGCAAATCAGTAATTCAACAACCTAATCAATTATCCAATTACATTCTATTAATTCTCATACATATATATATATATGTAATCATACGCTTAACTTATACATTTTCGAATTAGTCTCGACATTAAATTAATCATGCTAGATTTATTATTTACAAATCTCAAATCGAAACAATTATCAAAGCAGCTCATACATCTCAACCTCATGATAATGTTTATGATTCTAGTATAATTATCATTCTTTTAAATCACTTTTGAATCAATTCCTAATATATATATGACTATTTCCAAATCTGGGCAGCAACTACATCAATTTGTGATTATATCCCTTAAATCAAATGTATATACATATAACCACCTATTTATGTATACAATATAGTTATTGTTTGGTAATCATTCTGAAACCAGATTAATATCCCAATTTGACTACTCAAATCAGATTAATGCATCACCTTAATCTCCAAAAAAAATTGAGTTAATTAGTCGATAAAAGATTAAGTGTTAATCCATGTTGCCTTTATTCCATTTTATTTCATTTTGAGATAACATGAATCTAAAATTGTTCAGTGCTTAACAGTAGATGTACACATACCCTTGTATATACATATCTATCATGCAATATCCTTTTCTTAAATATCAACTACCTTCCAACAAAGAATCAATTACTCTCTCCAATTCATATACCTATCATTATAGGCATCAGTTTCATTATTACTAATCATAAGTACTCACTTATGAATTAGTACTTATAACTATATATATCTTTACCTTTATAAGTTGTGCAGTAGTTAATAACTCATGTCACTATGTTTATATAACCATCAATATAGATACTATCACATCTACATATATGGTATTGTAATTATTCAGCACTTTCCCAATAAAAATCAGATTAATAACTCAGATTAGGTATCTAGGTCAGATTTATAAGTCTGGTTAATCACGTAATCAGATTAGTTATTTAGCACTTAGTCAAGTCTTAAATAATGCCATTTAACATGTTTCTATTCTAAGATGTCGTTAACCTATAATCATTGTCACTCATTAACAAACATACATTTCAATCCACGTATATAGAACATGCCAAAGAGATCAATCACTAATCCCTCAGTTGGTCACCTGAAAACGGGAGAGAAGAAGAAACGAAGGCGGCGCCGTCGAATCCACTCGTCTCCGGCGCCAACGCGACAACACTGGAAAAACCTCACTGAAATCACCAAAAGTCATACTCAGAAAATCCTTTAATCAGACCTCAGAACCTTGCAACATCGATGGGTAATGAGAAGAACAAACCAGGAAATGGAAATGCGGGTCCGGCAAACGGTGCATCGCGTTCAAGTCCATCCTATGTCGTCGGCGATGCCTCCATTCTCGAGCTGCACTCAACGCGCAAGAATGGGATCAGGGGCATAATTGCGTTCACGTCATCGAGCTTACCTTCCGATTGCGCAACCATCGCCGGAATCACGCTCACCGGTGCTGCGAACGTCCTTGCGCCCCCGAGTTGTTCCTTCGCTCCTGCGCTACACACACACAAGGAGACGTCAATCGCTTGCCCCGGTGGTTTCGCGCTGTCAAGCTGATCTGATTCGTAACGTCCGATTGCCGAGCGGTCGCCGGAATCGTCGTCGTTGCCGCTGCCCTGGTCGCGTCGTCGCGAGGAAGAAGAGAAGAAAATGGGGGCGGCACTGTAGCTACGTAGAGAGAGAAGGGGTTCAACTCTTTTATTCTTCCCCTAGGACACGTGTCTGCCATCCGATGCTGATCACGATTTTATTATTATTATTATTATTATTTTTATTCCCTACCCTGGGAAAAGTCAAAAGTGCCCTCATTAGTTTAGAATATTTTAAAAAAAATTTGCCATGAGGCTTTAGTTCAAAGTTGGGCCCTGTTACATTAGCTCTAAAGCTAAATGCTTTGTCCAACAAGATAATGAATCCATGCATGAACTTTAGGGAAAGATTCAAGGAACTTGTTTCTAGGATTCCTCAAAAAAGAATGTCGTTATATGAGTATATCAAGGCATTCTACAATGGTGCATTTTTAGAATTATATGCTTGTTGGATATATTACTAGGAAGCGCTATCTTTAGCAAATCACCGAAGGATGTGTTCAACATGAAAGATAATCTTGTTGTGATGCATTAGCAAATGACATGATCTAACCATAGAAAAAAATTGGTATATACCAAGTGGACAACTCGACATACGTGCTTGCTCAACTAGAGACTCTAACAAAAAGATGGAATTCTTTATATGTCATGATACCACAGGCCACATCAATATTGTCACTTACAATTTTTGCAATCAAAGACATCCAAATCATGAGTGTCGTAGAGGGATAAATTCTTCTCAATTGCAGTTTGAAAGTACTAATTTTGTCTCTAATGATTTTTTGGGAACAAAAAGCTATCATTTAGAATTCCAATTGAGTCTAATAAACAACCCAATTACTCGGTTAACAAATCATAACAAACTCCTATATAAAAATGCAACTGCAGAAATTATTTTTTGTCATATATTATTAATGTAAGGTACATACATTTATATACAACAATGGTGTGTTAAGTATCTGCTGTAACTACAAGATACTGATATCGTGTGATGGTAACAATGAGTGCTTACACAGATATTGTTCTAACTGATTAACTATTGTTAACAACGTGATCCATTCTGAGATTACGAAGATTGTTAATAACAATGTGATCCATTCAGAGATGACGAAGATATTCTTTAACAGTCCCCCGCAAACTAGGAGGGGCATTGGCGCACTCGTAGTTTGTCTCTCAAGAACTGAAATCGAGCACCGCCTAACGCTTTTGTCATGATGTCTGCGATGTTATCCTTCGAAGATATGAAATGAACACGCATGCGTTTGTGGGCAACTTCGTCACGCACGAAGTGATAATCAACCTCAACATGCTTGGTGCGAGCATGGAAGACTGGATTAGCTGTGAGATACGTCGCACCAAGATTGTCACACCATAGAATAGGGGGTGCAAAAATAGGCTTATGAAGATCTCGCAGTAGGGAGCGTAGCCAAATCATCTCAGCTGTAGCGTCTGCGAGTGCCTTGTATTCTGACTCTGTGGAAGAGCGGGAGACAGTACGTTGCTTGCGGGCAGACCATGAGACCAAATTGGAACCAAAGAAAATAGTGTATCCACCAACAGATTTGCGATCCAGAGGTATGCCTGCCCAAATGCCTGAATGGAAGTACAAGGACCTGTCGAGAACATTAAGCCATGCGAGATGGTGCAGTTGAGATACCGAAGGATGCGTTTAACATTTTGCCAATGGATCTCAAGTGGCTGGTGCATATACTGACTTACATGATGCACAACAAAGGCAACATCAGGACGAGTTAGTGTCACATATTGTAATTTGCCTACAACATGGCGATAATGAGAAGGATCTGAATACCCCAAAGATGTCGCTCGATCAGGGGAGCCTGAGGGGAGTGGTGACTGAACTGCTTTCGAGGATTTCATATTGGTAGAACACAATAGATCATGAATATACTTCTGTTGAGATAGAAAGAGACCGCCATCTTTCTAGTGCACAACCTCAAGACCAAGAAAATAGGAGAGTTTTCCGAGATCTTGAACTGCGAACATATTCCCGAGATGTCGGACGACGTCCTCAATTAGAGATGCATTGCTTCCAGTGATGATTAAGTCATCGACATATACAAGAGTATAGAGCAAGGCATGATCCGTTTTGAAGACAAATAGAGAGATGTCGGCCATAGATGACCGAAAGCCAAAGGCAATTAAAGCTTGATGCAATTTGTGAAACCAAGACCGTGGTGCCTGTTTGAGACCATAGAGAGATTTGTGTAAGTGGCACACATAGTCAGGGTGCTCATTGTTAATAAAGCCCGATGGTTGTTCCATGAATACTGTCTCCTTGACATCACCATGAAGAAAGGCATTACTAATATCCAACTGACGTAATGACCAGGTCCGTGAGACAGCAATAGATAACACCATACGAATGGTCGTAGGTTTTATGACAGGGCTAAAAGTATCAAAATAATCTACACCAGCTTGTTGGTGAAAACCCTTCGCAACAAGTCTGGCCTTATGCCGCTCAAGTGATCCATCAGGATTATATTTCACTTTGAATAACCATTTGCAGCCAATAACAAACTTAGCAGTAGAACGCGGGACCGAGGTCCAAGTCCCATTAGCAAGTAAAGCGTTGATCTCAGCTGCCATTGGATTACGCCACTGGAGGGATTTATGTGTCGTGGTGAATGAAGTAGGAACATGATCAGCAGAAGGGATAGAGTTAATAAGTAGTGTCTTGGAGGATTTAAGTCCTGCCAGATGAGGATAGTTCATCGGTTGACGATCACGCAGTGTCATATGAGAATGAGTGCTCGCCAGCGGAGGATGAGCGCTTGCCACTACCGGAGATTCAGATGGAGGAGGTGCAAGAGTGTGAGGGGTATTCGGCAAGGAGGAAGTAGGCGATGAGTGAGATGGGAGGTGCAACCATGTCGAGGGAATTGTAAGCCGAGGGGTGGACGGATGTGGACCGAGAATGGAGGGACTCGATTGCGACAAGATAGATTTAAAGGGAAACGATGTCTCATCAAATGAAACATGGCGAACAATAAAGATTCGTCTTGATGGGAGATCAAGGCACCGATATCCATGATATCCTGTTGGGTAGCCGAGAAAGACACATTTGGAGGAGTGAAACAAAAACTTATGACGATTATAATGACGCAGGAATGGGAATGCAGCACAACCAAACACCTTAAGGAACTTGTAGTCAGGTGTGGACTTGAACAAGGTCTGAAATGGGGAGGTATTGGAAAGGATAGGTGTAGGAAGTCTATTAATCAAATATACAACAGTGTCGACAGCAAAATGCCAGAATTGATGTGGAACTGTTGAATGTGCTAACAGTGTCAGGGCTGTTTCGATGATGTGTCGTATCTTACGCTCAGCAGATCCATTTTGTTCGTGGGAGTGAGGACATGATTCACGGTGTTCAACGCCAATATTTTGAAAAATAGGGCGCAATGCTTGAAACTCGCCACCACCGTCCTATTGAAAAGATAAAATTTTGGAATTAAATTGACACTTAACCATTTTATTAAAATGAATAAAACACGAAGATACATCAGACTTATTTTTCATCGGATACAACTGGGTGTATTTAGAGAAGTCATCCAGAAAGAAAACAAAATAGCGGTGTCCATCAGAAGAAAGAACTGGGGCAGGTCCCCAAACATCACTGTGAACCAAAGCAAAAGGAGTATGACTACGGGTGAGTGTCGGGGGTAGGTGAATTTTGGCTGCTTTTCCAAGCTTGCAAAATTCCCAGATCGACGATGTCGAGGTGTCGAAACCAAGACCAAGTGTGCGGAGTAGGCGGTGAAGGAGGCGAGGATGCGAGTGTCCTAACCGGGCATGTCGGGGCTGAGAGGAGTTGCAGGAGAGGGCGCTCGGGCGAGTCTGCGATGCGGGCTTGGAGCAGAGATGATAGAGGCTATCTTTAGCCTTGCCTCGAAGGAGGACCTTGTGATTGGCTTGATCCTTAACAACAAAATAGTTAGGATGGAACTCAAAAAAGCATTTGTTATCTCTTGTAAATTTGTTAACGGAAAGAAGAGATCGAGATATATGAGGAACATGAAGGACATTAGATAGAAGTAAAGGACGAGAGGAAGAGATTGTGGAATGACCAGTGTGCGCAATGCTTAGTAGCTTACCGTCGCCAACCTGAAGATGATCTGGACCATGATACGGCTCAGAGTACTGCAGCGTCTGAAGGTTATTGGTTGTGTGATGCGTCGCGCCGGAGTTTGGTACCCATTCAGTGTACGGGCTAAATTCAGAGAGATCAGTAGACGTAAGGAGCGGCACCTGATGAGCAGCGACTGCATATGCCTGAGGTGGATGAGAGGCTGCATGGGGTCGTGCAGTGAGTTGAGGAGACACCAATGTTGGAGGCCGACGATAATAACAGTTGTAAGGGTTGTGGCCATACTGACCACACATAGGGCAGGAACGACGATCAGTCAATCCTCGAGCCCTGCCCCGTCCGCGGCCTCGTCCATGACTCCGGGAGGCCGGAGGTGCAAAAGGAGTGGAGCGTACATGATTGGCGCTTGGTGCAGCAGGCATATCAGTAATGACCATAGAGTGAGCGAGATGAATTTCGTGACTGACGAGAATGCTGTGAAGCTCTGAGAAGGTCACCGATGCCGCACGTGCAGAGAGTGAGGACACCATCTCACCGTATGAAGGCCCTAAGTTGTTGAAAATGATTGCGTTGAAGGCAGCTGGGGATATTGGATGCCCTGCGGGAGCAAGTTCATCTGCGATGAACTTTGTTTTGCGAAGGAAGGAAGTTATTGATTCTTCTCCTTTCTTTGTGTTATGTAGTTGCATCGTCAGCTGCAATATGCGTGTGTGAGATGGGGACCCAAAGGCTTGGTGAAGGGTTGTCCACACCTCATAAGAAGAAGATAATCCCACAACATAGGGAAGAATCTCCTCGGAGAGCGACGAGATCAGCCAACTCAAAAGGATTTGATCCTTGCGAAACCAATCTTGATATGCCGGATTGGTAAGTGCCTGACCACCTGGTGTCACTCCAGAAGAGGAGGATGTCGTAGTATCAGATGAGGCTCCTGCATTGATTGGAGCCGGACATTTGCTGGAGCCATTGACGAATCCCTCAAGGTCAAAGCTTCAGAGTAATGGAAGCAGCTGAGTGCGCCATAATAGATAGTTTGTTGAGGTCAACTTGACAGAAAGATTGTGGTGAACCTGAGTATACAATGGCAGTGGTGGTGCAGAAATTCCAGAGTAAGATGATCGAGTTTGACATAGCATCTGACGAGACGGAGGAATTTGCCATCGAAAAAAGAAAGATCTTGGCTCTGATACCATATAAATGCAACTGTTATTTTCTGTCATATATTATTATTGTAAGGTACATACATTTATATACAACAATGTTGTGTTAAGTATCTGCTGTAACTACAAGATACTGATATCGTGTGATGGTAACAATGAGTGGTTACGCAGATATTGTTCTAACTGATTGACTATTGTTAACAGCGTGATCCATTCTGAGATTGCGAAGATTGTTGTTAACAACGTGATCCATTCAGAGATGACGAAGATATTCTCTAACACTATATAGAGTCATTTATATATAATTCAAATTTAAATTTCAGATAATACTTTACTCAAAAAATATTTTTTGACATGTTTTTTCAGCAAAATGTTTTTTGTGCAAATTATTTTTAGTGAAAGAAATAAATCCTTAGATTGGCAATGAAAGTGATCCACTGGCTCGGCGAAATAGAGAATCTCTCCGTGGACGTTCCCCCTCAGTATTCAAAATAATTCTAAATCATATTGTTAGGTAATATAGAAACACTACATGTAGATCCATAAGCACTATATTATATAGTCACCTTGGCTCGCCTTAGCATAGATAATGGATAAAATATTGAGAAGGTAAAATGTATGTAACGCCCCCAAAAGCCACCTTCGCCACGTGGCGAATATCACATCTGGAGGGGTTATGCGATACACTACCAGGCTACCTTGACTAAGACCTTGACTCTTTGGTCAATAAAAAATGACATGTCAACATAACTAATAAAATAAAACCAATATAGAGAGTAAATGTCTAAATGGTTTTATAAGAAAATGTCTAAAGATCTAATTGACTGCATAAAATATCTCATAAGCGAAAGTCTAAAGGTTCAACTGAAAATACATAAGTCTCATAATCTCTTATTACAACTGAAGTTCCAAACAAAAGGTAAACATGTAAATCAAAGAGGTCCTTAGGTCATGTGAAGTAGCCGAGCGTCCTTGTTGCACACCATCACGTCATCCATCACTAACCTACAGCTGCAGGAACCAAATGCAGGGGCGACAATTCTCCCATGAGCTATGAAGCCCAAATGTGTGATAAACATAATAATAATATTGGAATGAATTTCATGTTAGGAGAATAAAAATTATATGAAGGTGTCGTGATAACATCAGATGACAATAATTCCCTATGATTCAATAGTACCATAAGACCAAGATAAACAAAAATATATCAATAATAAACATCAATAACATATTATGACAAATGGATATCAATTATCAATGTTAATAAGATATAGTGACAAATGAATGTTAATGATTGATATCAATGACATATAGTATCAATGGGTATCAATGTTCGACATCAATACTTTTATTCAATATCAAGATAGAGGGAGCATGAAACTCTGTATGGTTTGATAGCTCAATGTGATTGGGTAACTTAGTCTTGATTCCATATCTCGATAGTTAAACATGTTTCAATAGCTCAATTTGCGCCAATGATTGAATATAATTCAATGATTTGATATGGTTGAATGATTCAATGTCTCAATGGGGTTCAATGACTTTGCTTCATGAACATTGTTCAAATCAATGGAAGTTGTCTTTGAACTTCTTTAGTAACGTTATTCGTTTGGAAGAGCAGAGCTATTCACTTTTATAGGGTACGCCATGTAAACAATACAACCCAATGCTAATAGTCGGTGGGGGACAAAGCCACGACAAATGCCCTCTTTAGAGAAGGATAATTCACACGTCTTCGGTGAAGTCCTTATCAACAAATCGTAACAATGAACAATAATGCATTAGATATACTATAGCGACCCTCGATTTCAAGCTTTTATTGTAGCCTATTTACTATCTTTGGACTCAATACATTAAGATATTGATAACTAAGAAAAAATAATAAGAGCATTGAATATCTTCAATTTGATGTAAGGATAATCCTAAGTGGGATCTTAAAAGTCCCCGATATTTATTTTAATATCTAATCATTGATGCAAAACAAATATGGGGATAAATGCAAGTCTTATTCAAAATAATGAATCATTGATATTATAAAAATGACATTTATATCAATAACGCCAATATATAAATAATTGTCATTCAGATTTCAATAGGAATAATAATAAAATTAGAATAAAATAATATCATTAAATTAATGTAATAGATAATTATGTTTGGAATAAGTATAAACATACAAATTCTCTATATGCATCAACTTGACACTAGATGAAAATATAATAATATCATATAATAAACAAAATAGAATAAATAGAAAAAAAAACTAGCGTTGCGACTAGTAGCCTAGTGGCCTTGGTGTTTTAGTCCAAGGCCCTATTTGGATGTAGGAACTAGCGTCAGAACTAGCCTTAGTTCCCACCGATTCTGCCAAACACCTCGTGAAAAAAAAATCATTACCAGAACCAAGTTCTGGTCAAAGCATCACGAGACTAGAACTTGGCTCGTTTTAATTTTTGCTATTGGCGAGAACTAACTTGGTTCTTGCTTATGACTTGAACTTTTTTTTCTTTTCAATTTTGTTTTAACTTTCTTTTCTTTTTCATTTTTTAACTTTATTTTAGGTGTTGTATTGTTATCTTATCTTAATTTTTAATTAGCTCATACTTCCACTTAAATCACTAATTTCTATTATAATATTTATCTTCTTAATTATTAATATTGCAATATTTTTTATTATTATATTTAAAATAATCAAAATAATATTCTAATTTAATTAAGATAATTATTTGAAATTAACTTTTTTTATTTTGCTGCATTGCTCCTTTTTACATAAATTTAAATTTATGTTTTTCTTTTTTTAATTTTAAATATTTATAATATCTTAAATATTTTTGGTATTTAATACCTTAAATATTTATAATATATTACTTAGTTCATTCTTAATCAAACTATTTTTTTGTACAACACGTATGTTATTATTTCATTTAATATCGCATTAAATTTTATTTTCTTATTCAAATTAGTAAACAATAATTGGTAGTAGTAGTATTTTAAAGCAACTTTATATTATTAATTAATTTAGTAGGCATATAAAATAAATAAAAATGAATTAGCATAAATACATATTTAATTAATATTTTTTTTATTTTTTTTAAAAAATAAAGTTATTTCTTAATTCTAAAAATTCATCCAAACACCCATCGAATTAAAATATTTAATCAATTTTTTAATTCTTCATCATTACACTTTTCATCCAAATATAAAACTAAAATTTATCGATTAGTTCTTGAGAACTAATAAGAACCTAAGTTCTTGCATCCAAATGGCCCTCCAGATTATCATAGGAATGCCTATCAGTACATAAATCTTATATTTATTCCATATAACTTACACGTACATACATATGTATATTTATTTATTTTTCATATGTAATAGAGTAGAATTCACAGTGCAAGATGTAATGATGATGTCATCAACAAGGGTGTTTTCCATTTCACAGCATAATCATACTCTAGATTAATAAAAAAATGTGATAGTGTGCTCACGTCCATACCATGTGATATAGAACAGCATGATCATGCTCTAGATTAATGAAAAATGTGATAGTGTGCTCACGTTCATACCATGTGATATAGAACTAAAAAAATTATGATAACAGATTCACCCCCTCTCACACATGACATGATAAATGAGAAGGAGCAGAAAACAAATTACATGATTATAAAGCCAGTCAATTATTCTCTAAACAAACAAGACAAAAAAATATAAATCTATCATAATCTAATCAAATAAGAGTGTCAAGAAAAAAGATTCGATAAATCATGTCTATATATCGGATATTAAATTAAATTTTCATATATATTTTAATCTAATAAAAAAATTAATTTCATTGCTTTGAATCCATTTTATACACGTCGTTGAATGTTAGCACCGATCTTATAAAATCCTCTTCTTCAACTCCGCTCGTACCCGATGTTTTGACTACCCGACCCATTGATCCGAGAGCAAAAAGGGGAAGAAAATACAGAGAAAAAAAAAGAAATGAGAAGAGGAAAAGAAAGAGAGAGAGAGAGAGAGAGAGAGAGAGAGAGAGAGAGAGAGAGAGAGAGGTGAGGTGATTATGAGAAATTAATTGAGTGTTATGACATTTAATAGTCAGATTTAAACTTGATTTTTTTAATGAAATTTTTGTTTCATAATTGTTACCATAATTTATATTATACTGTGATTACATGGACAATATAGATTTTTTTTGTATATTGTGATTCCTATCCAAATCGAAGTAAAATCTCAATTGAATTTTACACATAATTAGGAAATTAGAATATGTGAAGCCAAAATCTACTTCATAAGTGTGGAACACCGTAGATCTCGAGATCTATAATCCTCCTTTAACTCCTCTTTATTGAAAGGATAAAGTGAGGTTAAAGAAGCACCATAGATCTCAATATCTATGATGCTCCATACTTATAGAGTCAAATGAGCTCCTAATACTCCTTAACTCCTTTCCTAAATATCCAATAGGTGATCATATTTGGTAAGCTATCATACATAAGAGTATAAGACCCCTCAAGCATAGTATTATGACATANGAGAGAGAGAGAGAGAGAGAGAGAGAGGTGAGGTGATTATGAGAAATTAATTGAGTGTTATGACATTTAATAGTCAGATTTAAACTTGATTTTTTTAATGAAATTTTTGTTTCATAATTGTTACCATAATTTATATTATACTGTGATTACATGGACAATATAGATTTTTTTTGTATATTGTGATTCCTATCCAAATCGAAGTAAAATCTCAATTGAATTTTACACATAATTAGGAAATTAGAATATGTGAAGCCAAAATCTACTTCATAAGTGTGGAACACCGTAGATCTCGAGATCTATAATCCTCCTTTAACTCCTCTTTATTGAAAGGATAAAGTGAGGTTAAAGAAGCACCATAGATCTCAATATCTATGATGCTCCATACTTATAGAGTCAAATGAGCTCCTAATACTCCTTAACTCCTTTCCTAAATATCCAATAGGTGATCATATTTGGTAAGCTATCATACATAAGAGTATAAGACCCCTCAAGCATAGTATTATGACATAATGGCTGCTAGTGTCTACCCCCATGTGTATGTTCAGATTAGAGAATATTATGATGGATTATTACTCCATCGACTATTGATCATAAATGCGAGAAAAAAGAATATTATGATCAGTATCATAAATGCATGGAAAGCTACATTAATCCAGTATAAAAATTCTCCTATGAAACAAGAATACTTAACCTATGCATTTTGCGGACCAAATAATTAACACTAATTTTTCCTTCCCATGCGATATTAAATTTTCCCTCTAATCCATTTTTTTCTTCTACTCACATATAACCAAACACTCTTCTATCTACCGAAAAAAGAATGGCATGAAGGCGACACTTGGTTGTAGTAATTAATCCGATGGTTTTATTATTCATTGGAGAGTTATTCTGTTTGACTAAAAAGTTGTAATTCGAGAATAAGAAAAGTAATCTTTTGAGATAGCATTCGGATGATATATGAATGGAAAAAAGGAGATGAATTATTTTTTTCAGAGTGACTAATATATCCTTCATATATTTTATTAGAAAATTTAATTTATGTGACCTAATCATATTTTAGGAGTGCAAACAACTATTTTTCTGCTAACATAACTTTTTTCTAATATTTCCATATTACAATTTCACAACTATACCTTTTAGTAAGAAAAGTTGAGAGGTTCTAGACACAATTAATATAAAAAATGGAAGTATGCGACATATAAAAGTATTTCGTCCCAACTCTTTTTTTATATCTGTCTTTGTATTCTCTTCTTCATAATCATTGTATATTTAAACCTTGAGTATCTAATAGAAGAATGATACTTTCTGGTAGATCTCAGCAAAGACGAAATCAAGATAAGAAATTAAGGAGCCCAAGACCTCTAAAATAATAATTTAAAATAATATAATTATATTTTTAGTAACTAAAGACTTAGTATTTATATCTTTTAACATTTGAAAAGAACATATCAATCTTTTAAATTATAAAAATTATTTAGAAAAATCAATATTTTTTAATATAAATAAATAGAAATGAATTGATAGAATCTAACATTTTTTATTATGTCTGGTAAATTTGTATTTTGTCAGTCATAATAGAAATTGAAAGAGTAATAATTAGAATCACCGTTCTAAAGAATAAATATTACTTTTTTATTCATAAGTTTTTTATCAATCATAGACATAAAAATTGAGATATTTTATGAGAATATAAAATAAAATAAATTTGCATCATGATCAAAATGGTCAACATTCTCAATCACAATTTCAAATAAGATTATCATAATAAATTTATAGGTACACTTAAAATTTTAAGAATTAAAGTATCATAAATTTAATCAATCAATAATAGTTAAAAATAATAAAAAAACACAAATTATAATTTTTTGTTTCAGTCATATTAATTATATAGAAAGTCAAAATCTAAGAGCCCACTCTATGTTTAATTTACATTTACTTCGAGGATCATGCATACTACCATATTAATTGAAATATGAATACATATAATTTAGCCACTAATCATGATACTTAAATGAAAATTAAATTATTTAATTTTATTATGATTTTAACACTAATTTATTTATATGCTTAAGGGAGCAATCAGGGACGGAACCAGGGCAGGGGGGCCAACACATAATTAACTTTAAAAATAATAATTTAAATAATATTTAAATAATAATTATAATTTTAGTAACTAATATTATTGAAGAAAATATTAAAACACTTAGTATTTATTTCTTTTAACATTTGAAAAGAGCACATCAATCTTTTAAATTGTAAAAATTATTTAAAAAATTAACTTTTTTATATAAATAAATTGATTAAAGATATCTTATGTTTATTATGTCTTATAAATTTGTATTTTCATTAAAATTGAAAGAATAAAAAACTAGAGTCATCGTTCTAAAATTTTTTATTTATAATTCTTTTATCAATCATAAATATAAAAGTTGAGATATTTTATGATAACATAAAATAAATTTGCATCATGATCAAAATGCTGAACAGTGTTCTTAATCATAATTTTTAAATAAGATTATCATAATAAATTTATAGATACAATAAAATTTTAAAAACTAAATTATCATAAATTTAATCAATAAATAATAATTAAAATTAATAAAAAGATGCAAATAAAATAAAATAAAATAAATTTGCATCATGATCAAAATGCTCAACAATGTCCTTAATCATAATTTTTAAATAAGATTATCATAATAAATTTATAGGTACAATAAAATTTTAAAAACTAAATTATCATAAATTTAATCAATAAATAATAATTAAAATTAATAAAAAGATGCAAATAACAAATTTTTATTCCATTCATATTAACTATATAGAAAATTCAAATCTAAGAGTTCATTCTAAATATAATTTGCATTTACTTCAAAATCATGCATACCATATTAATCAAGATATGGATACATATAAGTTAGCCAGTAATTATGATACTTAAATAAAATTTTAATTATTTGATTTTATTATGATTTTAATAGTAATTTATTTATATATTTAAGGGGGGCCAATATATTAATACTTTTAAAATTAAAATACTATCTATATAATTATAATAGATTACTAAAAAGTTAGGGGGGCCATGGCCCCCCCTAACATACACTTGGGTCGGTCCATGGTCTTACATATTGGGCTTCATAGCTCATGGATACTTCTTTTCCCTGTATTGGAACATGTAGTTGAGTAGTCTGCAGTACAAGATGCTGGTGGTGCATGCGCCGACTGATGCTCATGGTAGTTGACTTTGCACATGTCTAGTGATCCTTAATGACTCTTCTTTTAGTCGTTCTAGTTAAACTTTTGAGACAATGTAAGACTTCCACATATTTTCATTATGTTATAAAAAGAGTTTGGACCAATGTTTTCATAACCGGACTAGAGATCTAATCGGACATCCAACTAGATCACGGTTGGATCGATCGGATCGAGTTCGATCGGATTGAACCGAATCTTTATTAAAATAATAATATTTATAATAATATAAAATATATAACATAAGTAATACTATATAATATGTTAAAAATTAATAAAAATATACTATTAGTTAGATATAATCTAAAATATCATTTATTATGTTTCAAAAGATTAATGCTTATTTAAAATAATGACTATTAATAATTATTATTATTATTAGTTATATAATACTAATGATGTTATATTTTTTTAAATATGCTAAAACATTTTGTAAGAAGATAGAAAACTATAATATTAACATATTAATTATAAATAACAATAAAAGCTAATTATAGTTTTAAAAGAATATTATTCAAAATAAGCTTTATTTTTATTTCATCGATAAAATTCACATAAAACTTTTGTTTTTATGTTTAATTACCTTTTTCTTTAATTTAATTAATTTTCTTTCTTCTTTAACTATCTTTTTTTCTTTATATTTTATCACTCTTTAATTACTTATTTCACTTTTGTTTTTTATTTTTATTTTTACTTCTTCAAGTCAAATGTTACACGATATTGATATTTTTAATTTTATTTTTCGTTTTATGTTGACTTCTTTCCGTTTTTTGTTTGCCTTTCCTCTTTTATTCTCTATATTATGATTTCCTTTTTTTTACTTCTTTCTAATTCTATTTTATTCATTTTCTATTGTGTCTTTCCTTTTTTAGTACATTAATTGTATAATTCTGCATTAATCACACAAATCAACATTAATGGATTATAACACAACTTTCCAAATTTAATTTCTTTTCAGTTTTTAAATTTTGAAAATGAACCAGGTTTTTACCCGGTTCACCGATTTCCCGATTTTTCCCGATTCAAGCCGGTTCGAAGACACATTCTATTTTAACATAAAACCGAACCGTATGGCCGACCGATTCGTGGTTAAACCAGTCGAACCGGTCGGTCCCATCCGATTTTAATAACATTGGTTTGGACTCCTTAAAGTTTCTATATATTCTGCATTATGTTGACCAAGTCTTGTTAGTTAAGATTACGTATGATGTCGTAGCGCTCCCTTCTAGGGACATTACAATTACTTTATAAATTATTCGTAATATCACATTGTAGTATTTGATCAGTATTAATAATAAAATTATAATTTATATTATTAAACATAAAATTACTAAAAAATCCTTAAAATATTAAACTTTATTATCTTATATAAAAAAATAAAAAATAAGTTGGGACAAAATATATAGAGTTTATCTTATTAATTCATAAAATAATATAAAAAATGAAGAAAATAATATTGAATAATATTAGTATTTAATAAAATAATATAAATATTTTAATATTTTTCATGAGTACTATCTTTATCATCATCAGATAATAATTTAGATTAGTAAAAAAATAGAAAACATCGATAATGATATTGTGATGGGTCATAAAAAAATTAAATTAAATAACCTTATAATTTATCTAGGTTATTCTTTTGAAAAAGTTCTATGTAACTAGGTTAGAGATGGACACCGGGTCGGGCCAGCCGGCCCGGCCCGGCATGTCCCCCGGGGTCGGGCCGCCCCTTCGGAGTTTTTGGCCTGGCACGACACATGCCCGATGAACACGAGCCCGCCCGGCTTGGCACGATTAGACACGATAATATACACGCGCACACACACACACATATATATATATATATATATATATATA
>LTAE01010470.1:0-16804 GCA_001647135.1 Pontederia paniculata
AGAGAATCGTTTGAGGTGGTTTGGTCATGTTCAGAGAAGGCCATTAGATGCGCCAGTAAGGAGGGTAGAGCAAACAATCTGGAGTCCGATTAAAAGAGGAAGAGGGAGACCAAAGCGAACACTTGACGAGCTAATAGAACGAGATCTATTAACGAATAATATACCTAAAAATTTGGTTACTGATAGAGCGCAATGGCGTCGTATGATCCATGTAGCCGACCCCACCTAGTGGGATAAGGCTTTGTTGTTGTTGTTGTTGTTGTTACTACACTTCTAGAGCAAAATATTAATGCATTAAGGGACTGTTTGGGTGAAGGTGAAAGGAGAGTAAAGGAGGGGAAGGAAAAAGAGGTTAATAGTTTAACCTCGTTTGATTACATTTTTGCAGGATGAAAATGTCTCCTCTATTTATCTTCATTATTTTTCAAAGGTCTATTTTTCTTTCAACCTCAAATTGGGATGTAAAAGAGGAAAGAATATTTAAAATATATTTTCAATTAAAAAAAATATATATTAAGGTATATCCGTCCAAAAAAAATTATAATTCTCTTTTCTTCCCTTTAATCATTGCCATCCAAACAAGATTAAATTTTTTCACCTCCCATCAATTCCATTTCCTAATTCCATTTCCTTTATTTACTTTCCCTTCCCGTCCATTACCTTCCCCTCCCCCTAATGATTGTTGAACCAAATAGACCATAACTGATAATTCTAAACCCAAATGCTCCATATCTAGAACTTATTCCAAGCAGTCGAATGACATCGAAATCCTCAGAAACTGATATGCCTAATAGTTGAATCCTAATAACAGCATTAAGCTCCTCACTAGAACTACATTTGAGGCCACAACGACAAAAACGCATGAAGGATAAACAAACTAAATTTTGACGCAGTCATTGAGAACTTTTGCCGAACATCTTTGACGCAAGGCGAACAGCAAGGTTGATATCATCTTTAACCCAATCCATATGGATCTCTAGATGGAACCGAGACGGTAAATTGGAAGTCATCTAACTTTTTCTTTGAAGAATTTGAGAGAAGAACGACCCTACAAGAAGCAGAAAAAAGGAGGAAAAAAAAGGGGAAACTAAGAAATGCCAGTAACAGAACGCACTTAGCGACGGAGCACTCCTCGAGCTGCTTCTGTTGCCCTCCTCCTGCAGCTCTCTCCATCTCCGGCGCCGGCGCGCTCACGTTGTCGTCGTCGTCGTCGTCGGCGAAGATTCTTGGTTTGAACGAGTGAGATTAAATCAGTAGAATTTTGCCAAAAAAAAATTTACCGTGGAAATTTTTATGACGACGACGTGGGGCCCAAACGAAATAAGAGTTGGGCCGCTGCCCATGTAGTTGATGTCCATTTTCTTAATCCGGCCCACTTTCGAAATGATTTTATTTTCCGACAGGTTGGAAAAATAAATTAAATATTTTTCAAAACTAAATTCGAGACTTTTTATGAACTAAGAGTGGAGCTTTATAATTTTTTTGTGATTTAATAAACTACAAGAATTTATTTAAAAAGAAAGATCTTACTTTATTTTTTCGACATAAATAATCTCTAAGTTGTTTGTTATATTTCTAAATACTCTGTTATTATCAAATAAATAGAAAAGACATAGTAGAAAGACAAATAATCGAAATAAATCATAGATAATTAATAAAAATTAGTGTCAAGTAATTCGTCAATGAATATGACATAATAAATAAATATTTAAAGTCAAAATTATGCCCTAAACCGAGGAATGATAACTTTAAAAATACTTTTTAAAAACACGTTTCCATTAATTTTGATATCCAAAATTTTAATAATAAAAAATAAATTAAGAATTGAGCTGTAATCTTATTCTCTTAATATACTTATACAATTTAATTGAATTTTCATCATTGAAATCAAAATAAATCATCTAAATAACAAACTAAATATCATGATTTGATCCATCAAGTTTTTGTTTCGGCTACAAGATTTGAACTTTCAACTAATCATGAGCGTAATGTAAAATGATGATCGTGTCTTCACTTCTTCTCGATTTTTCAAATGTACTTGAGAAACTTATTTTTTGAAGTTATATGAGGCCGTGTTATGGCACCTGGATATTTAAAACTAAATGAATAAATAAGTAAATAGTATATTTTTATTTTCGAGATTAAAATTAATGAATAAAGTTTTAGTTGAATTACAATTAGGATAATCCTATTAAAGCCCTTATAAATAGTCATAGAGAAGAGAAAGTCTCATAATTTTTATTCTCTTCTTTTTCTCTTTCTCTCATCATGTGCTTAGATAAAAATCTCTCTCTCTTTCCCTCTCTTTCTTAGTTTATCTCTCTTTTCTTTTCTAAGATCTATGCCAAATCTTTAGGAGAACTTGAAAGAGATCTACGAAAGTGTGTGAAACAAAGAGAAGAAGTCGAAGATCAAAGTAAAATGAACTTCGAAAAGTCCTACAAGAATTAGATATATAAATAGGTGGATCCCTTTAGATAAGTTGTTCATGATCAATTAATGACATGCTAGGGTTCATGTTATATGATGATAATTTAAGATGGGGAATTGAACATTCAAACCTTGTTTAATCACCTAGATGATTTTCATATTCGGCCTCAAATTTCATGATTTTTGCTACATGGAAATCGAGGTTTTAGTCAATTGAAGTTCGGCCTAATGCACGGACACGGACTCGGATCACCCAAGACACGACCCTCATTAGAGCGATACTCCAAATATTTGACCACCACGAGCGAAACTCGAACCATGTCCTTCACGGATACAACCTACAGTGTGTCGGCATAGGAACCTTAGTCGTGTAGACATGAAATGTGTCCCCTTGGACACGATCATGTTCATCCAAGTAAAACCCTACACGACTTTGACCTAGTCTCAACACGGAATACATCTTCACTGGACACGACTGCACCGTGACCACATGAAACCCTAACGTCGTTCGATTAAAGGAAATAAATTGATGAACGGAACCCGACGTGTGATCTCAGACATGGTCTACATTGACCGAAGAAAGTACAGAGGAAAAATCCTAAGTGTATGGTCGTGAAAACGGCCTGGGTTGAAGGTGAACACGACTCGCGTACCCTAATGCGTCGGTTGAAAGGATTATTTTAATGTGGAAAAGGATCGCGACATCGCCCGCGTCGATGATCGAACACGACTTGTGTTCTAAGAGGTTTATGCCATTGAACAATGGCCACCCTTAACACGACCCCTGTTGATTACCTGAAATAATTTTTGACAGTGTGATACTCGACATTGAACACGAATTGTGTCTATGTCTAACACAGCCCGTGCTAGCCTTGTTGGATGTTCAATTAATGATTTTTAAATGTATAGTTGAATAGTTTTTTTCCTAATGATTAATATGTGGGCAAGATATATGGTCACTATGTTTCACCTAAATTAAATGATGATGCCATCATGTATTGTTAAAGTTTGGAAACGTAGTGTTTTAAAGATAGGACGAATAGACAACTACTATTCAGTTCATGTTACTTGGCTTCTCCTCTCCCTACAACAAAAGGATTTCTCAAGCATCCTCATTGGTCATGGCTTATGCACTCCATTGACTTATTGGCTAGGCCTTCAAGACTCATGAACCACTTTAAAATCACCAAAGCAACTCTTAAAGTCATATATAGTCAATAACGGGATAAGTCAAATATAATAAAGATAATCATTTGGTCTAATTATTGCATTGACATATTGCATTAGAGAATTTAGGGTTGATGATGATTGAAGATAGATGATGATTATTGATTGATGAAAAGTAAAGAAATGAAAGACAATGTAATGATGAAAAATTGATGATGTGGAGTAATTGATCATTGATCATACTTTACTCCTTATGTAAAACAAAGTATGCATGGAATGATTGATATTTGACTATTTGTCATAGCCCACTCCTTATGTAAAGAAAGATGATGAAAACAAAGTATGTTAAGGATGATGAAATGATATTAAGTAATGAAAAAAAGAAAAGATAAATGAATAATTGATATTTTGACTTTCTTATCATTAGCTTATTATTGTATTTATTTATCATGCCATGCTAATCTATTATTGTCATACATTACTGGATTTTATAGCTCATGGCACATGTTTTTACCTCTATATTGAATTATGCATGTGAGTGATCTGCAGTGATAAGATGACTGGTGGTGCATGCATCGACATATGCTCATTGTAGATGCTATTGCACATGACTTAGTAATCCTTAGTGTCTATTGTTGTAGTTTTTATATAGAATTATATTAGTTTAAGACATTTATACATGATGTAAGACTTCCACGTAGTTTATCTTATGAAAATTGAATTTTAAATTTTTTTAAGTTTTATTTATTTTCCTATTTTGTTGATTGGTAAAATAGTTAACTATAAAGTCAAATTATAGTTAGATGTGTAGTTGTCTTAAGAGGGTTTTCTGCCATGTCGCAGTCTATGCTTCTGGGGCATTACACTTAAAGTATCAGAGCCTAACTTCGAGACTCTTTTGACATCTCATGGTACTTAGAATATCATGTGCAAAGAATAACGCGTAGTCACAATACCAAACAAAAGTAAGTTTCTTTTGTAAGGCACTAAAAGATGATTGACATGATTGCTTTATGATATATGTAGATGACTCCTCGACGTGTTATTAACCATCAGGCTAAAGCCACCCAAGATTGGGAATAAGAACTTACATCTTCTATATAATGTTTAGAAGGACCATTAGAACTCTTAGAACTAAATGTCTCTAAAATAAGAAATTAACCTCAAGGCACTAGGTGATGAATTTGATGCCTTGCATGTGTTAAAGTTTAACTTGAGTTCTTGTCCCATTCATTTTAGAGAAGTCATGTGAGGGAAGAATTATATTGTCTCACATTAAGAATTTTCAAGTGGTGAAGTTGAAAGGACTTAATGAAAGGTTAGATTAAGAAAAGAAAGTCAATGATATCACACCACAACGTGTTAATGGTGGGTATGTTAATAGTTTCTAATCTATAAGGTATTGTCAATTATTACTGATGTGACCT
The DNA here is from genome assembly GCA_001647135.1 of Pontederia paniculata. Lineage (NCBI taxonomy): Eukaryota > Viridiplantae > Streptophyta > Magnoliopsida > Commelinales > Pontederiaceae > Pontederia > Pontederia paniculata. Next base: position 5,025 of record LTAE01010470.1, read on the forward strand.
AAAGAAAGATTATCTAAAATGAGTGAAAAAATATAGCTGAAGTCACTATGAATGTCTTATTGGATTCGGGTGCTATGCACTCGTTTATATCTAGTGCCTATGCTACTACATTTGCATTGTGCTTTTGTCCAAATGTATACTGCCCTTGATCAACTTGGAGTCTGCCAACCACATCCTTGAAGTACTCTATAATAGGCTTGATCAGACCCCCGACGTTAATATTTCCCTTCGTCTTCTTGGAGTGCCTTTTAAAATTTTTGGCGACGAAGACTCTAATGTTGACTTCAACTCCTTCAACCATCGTGTACAATTGATAAAGCTTCGTTTCATTGGGGGACCGTCGCTATCTCTTTGCCTGCATATGGTGTTGGAGAGGATTCAACGAGCAAAGCGTAAGATTGGGTTCTGATCAAACTGCTCTTGGCGAAGTTGTAGTTAAGGATGGCCTCCCCCGTGATGGCTCTCCAAGATCCCACAACGTCGAAATCTTGAGGTATGCATCTCTCATCGCCATGTGCAAATTTTGAAGTCATTCAAGGATAGGGAGAACCTCCTGTTGTAGTTTTGGATCGATCTTAGTCATCTTATATTCATTGCCATTGAGATTGGACATCTTGAAACTGTTGAGGAACTCCCAAATGACCTCATCGTATGTGCCCCATGCCTTCTCGAGGAAGTGCGCAATGTCAATCCTCCCGAAGAGCTTAGTAATGTCATTCCAAAGCCCGTATATCTCCAAAGTAGTCTGATGAGTGGAGCGGGTCGACGTGATCTCCATGAAAGAATGGTCGTAGTATTGTCGCCACTACTCATCGTTCCAAAACATGATAGATGGTGGCCGCAAATTAAGGATCACGATTCTTTGTCATGGCTAGTGACGAAGATGTCCCAGATGTGATGGTAGGTATTATGCATGGAAAAAATGTTTTCATGGTTGTCATGGTGTTTTGGGGGGTTGTTACGACCTATGACACATATGTCGTGGTCGTGACGTTCAGAAACATGAGTAGATGAGTCATGATCGTGATTGAGGTATCACGACCCATAAAGAAGCCAATTTTTCCCTAATTTTTTTTATTTTTATTTTTTTATGACTCCTGTAGTAAAAAAACTAAGACTAAACCAAAGATTAGCGACCAAACTAAAAACAAATCAAACTAAAAGATGAACTAAAACCAAGGAACAATATCACCCGAGAATAAAAGATGTGGTCATGAATGCCCGTCATTGTGGGTGTCAATAGTTGTGTAGAAACATGCACCCTTCTATTTCTCACCTTTCACCATCAATGATCTTGATCTGCTCAACTAATATTTTCTTCAATTATGCTCTGACATTTTATGTCAAAAGATTATTAGTGTTCTTCGACTGTAGATAGGCTTTTACGATGTCGTTGCTTTGAAATTGCTGGCATTATTTTCTATTATGGCAATAATTGTTGATCAATAGATGGAGATATCACTAATGTATTGATAGGGGCGTCTAAAGATGAACTCCTCCTTCAGACTTGTCCATCTTCAATGTGTACTCACTCGTCTCCTTAATCTGCCATTGAGTGGTTTATGTCCTTGGTTTGTTATTTCTTTTTGGTCGTCATCTCCTTTGATACGAGATGTGGTTACGACATGGGCTCCCGAAAGCTATTTAGTTCTCGGCATTGTTTCCGTTGTGAAATTCAGCATTTTGAGAGGTTAACTACGCAACTTGCCTCTCTAATGCTTGAATTGTTGTTTCCATGACTTCAAATTTGAGTAGAATATATGATTGTTGCGGAGAAGGTGATAACACTTATTCAATTTTGGGTTGACTTCTTAATTGTGTCATTGAGCCTCCAAATTGGTGATGATTTGGTCTTGCATGAGGAATCTTTTCCCAATGGTTGTAGTCAATACTTAATCATGTCCTCAATGATGACATATGAATCCATCGATGGCTTAGTTTTGATTAAGGAATTGATGACACCATCTACAGTCTTGTTATGCTTCATTAAGTCTGCATTTTGTGTCTCCATTGATTGAATCATTTTCTATTGCTCAGTAAGTTTTTTATAGCAGCCAACTTATCATCTGTGTGAGCAAGGCTATTGGGTCCATTGAAAGATCTTCTGATTGAGATGGTCGAGGCCTCTTGCTTGTGTTTCGTCTGCTCAACAAATTTACCTTTATCTTCATTCCTTGACTTTGATTGTTTTTATTGATCTTTTGTTGCTTCTTTGCCATCGAAGATGATATTGATGTGTTGACTATGTCGTGTGCAGAAAATATATCTTGAAAACACACACACACTAAAGAAACAAGTGAAATCAAACAAAAATAAAATCTCAAAGTAGTTAATGAGATCAGAATATATAGTTAATTGATTAGTCACTGGCAATGACGTCAAAAACTTGATGTGTGCTAATTATGCAGAAAATATCATTACCAAGTATCTAGTCGTATCAAGTAATAATTCAATGATGAGTTGAGTATCGATCCCACGAAGACTAATATTACTCTATCTATTTATTCCCACCAACTAATATGATATAACAAGGTTGTGATGGAAAATTAATTTTTTAGACAAAAATGAAGAAAAGAAAAGATTTTGATGACAAGAGCCTTCTAGATCAGGATGAGATAAGATGAATAAGGATAAATTCAGTTTTAACAGTTTTAACCCAAGTTTAATTAATATTTAATTTAACTCAACTCTTATAAGGATTAGGATCTACTGAAAATTTGATGCCCTCTCCAAGATGCACCAACTACCTTAAATCTAAGAGACTTGATTGTTCCTCTCTAGGATGTCAATCTAATCTAATAGGATTTTGAGATGCATTAAAATATATTTTTTAAGTTGTGGATTGTTCCTCTCTAGAATGTCAATCTCACAAACCCATGACAAAAATATTACAACCTGACAGAAATGTCATGACCGTGAATGAAGCAATTCTTCAACATCATTCGAAGTCACGATCCGTGATCTAGTAATCACGGTCGTGACTGAAGCAATTTCCAAATCGCGTAGTGTCACGAGCCGTGATATGAGAATCATGGCCATGACCAAAATGTCTGTTCTTTTATCACCGAGTCACCGCCCGTGACAAAATTATCACAGACATGACCGTATACTTGTGGATCTTCTCTTCGAGATGATCATGGGCTTGAAATTGGTTTCACGACCCATGAAATCGTTCGCACAAGCGTGATATATGTCGTTCATGAGTTGATATCCTATTGTGTTTTCACGGTCGTGAACTGGGTTTCACGGCCTATGAAATCTCTTATTGCATGCTCATGGTCGTGAGTTGACCATCAAGGTCGTTACTTTCCAATTTTTTATGAATTCTCCTCTATTTGTATTTGATTTCAGTCCAAATTGTCGTGGTCTTCCTCCGTCGTGCTGCCAAGCACATTGGACACACAAAAACACAATAATATGTAGACTGACTTTGACAACTAAAAAGAAGTAAAATGCAGAATAAATTGATGCATATGACGATGAAAATGACAAAAGCAAACTAAATATGATATAAAAATATGATTAATTTTAGCATGCATCAACTTAACAAGGAAATTATAAAAAAAAACAAGTACCCTTACCGTGGATTGACGACCTCTTCAATCAACTATCAAGAATTGTGGTGTTCTCAAAGATAGACCTGAGGAGTGTCTACCACCAGAAGACATACCGAAGACTACATTTAGATCCAGATATGGGCATTATGAATTTTCGATAATGCCTTTTGGATTGACGAATGCACCTACCGCATTCATGACTCTGATGAATATGGTGTTCATATCCTGCTTTGATTTGATGAATAGGGTGAGCAGGAAGTGGGAAGGAGTAATTGCCAATATGAGGATACATAGGTGGAATCAACTAAAGGACATTATCCAATGGAATCCAAGACCTAGCAGGACTAAAGACACATTGATGATTCATCAAGTACAAGTAGATCTCGTGAACAAGATTACCAATGCTCAAGTAGTGGATTCAGAATATAACCACATGCGCAGATATGCAGTTATGAAGCACATGACTTCGTTATGTCCGTGGATGATGGAATCATATACTAAGGTCACTTATAGGTTCCCAATGATGCATCATATCGAAGGGAGGTACTGGATGAGGGTTACAAGTCAAAGTTCGTTATCCATCTGGGGAGTACCAAAAGGTATAAGAATAAGAAGAGGAACTATTGATGGAACAACATGAAGAAAGAAATTGTTGAATATATAGCCAGATGTATAGTATGTTAGCAAGTCAAAATAGAGCACTGGAGGCTAGATGGTATGCTCAAGCCTTTGAGCATCCCAGAGTAAAAGTGGGAACATATTGCTATGGACCTTGTGATCAGTCTCACCAGATTGAAAAGAGAAAATCATGCCATATGGGTAGTTGTGGACAAACTAAGTTTGCACACTTCCTCCCAATCAAATGGAATCAGTCAGTAGAGATCTTGATGGATCTATATATTAGAGAGATTATCATGTTACATGGGATCCCAATGACTATATAGTATCTAATAGAGATATGAAATTCACATTGAGGTTCTGGAAGAGCTTCCAAGATGTCTTTTGGATCAAGTTGAACTACAATACAACTTTCCATCTACAAACAGATGGAAATTTGAGACGACAATTCGGATATTGGAGGACATGCTTAGAGCATGTATGCTGGATTGGCATAACAACTGGGACGATCACCTTCCACAATCGAGTTCGCCTATAGTAATATCTACCATTCCAACATAGAGATGGCCCCATTTGAAGCCCTATATGAAAGATCTTGCTATTCACTAGCATGTTGGAGCGAGGTAGGTGAAAGTTGATGAGCCTAAAGTTAGTGCAATAGTATGTAGACATGATACATCTCATCACAAGAAGGATGACAGCTGCATAGAGCATGCAAAAGACATATGCTGACAAAGAGCGTTGGAAACAAATTTTCTAAGAGGGAGACAAAGTGATGTTAAAGGTCTCCCCAACTAAAGGTATCATGATGTTTAGTAAGAGAGTTAAGCTCAGCCCTTACTATGTAGGTCCCTTCAAGGTATTGGAGCTGATTGGAGGAGCATGTCGATTGGCACTAATCCCTTCCTACATGTGAGCGCACAACTGTCTTTCATGTGTCCATGCTAGGTTACCAACATGATTACGCCAACATCATCAGGATTGAAGAGCTAACTTGAATGAGGACCTCACCTATAAGGAGGAACCAGTGAAGATCTTAGAGCGTCACCTACAACGCTAATGGAACAAGAAGATGACATTGATCAAAGTGGTGTGGAGTCTGCGTCAATATAGTGAAGTGACATAGGAGCTGAATCAGAAATGCACAAAGATTTTTCAGTCTTGTTCAGTAAGCCACTACTCACATCTTGAATTCAAGAATGAAATTTTTTAAGAGATTTATTATGTAACACATGTCGCTGATGTGGAGCCAACACGTGTTGTGTTGTGGCATCCTGATATTTAAAGCCAAAAATGAATAAATAAATAAATAATAATATTTTTATTTATGATATTGAAATTAAAAAAATAAAGTTTATGTTGAATTAAAATTGGAACTATGTTGAATTAAAATTGGAACTCTAGGAAGACCGTGTATATAGCCATAAAGAAGAGAAAACCTCATAATTTTCATTCTCTCCCTTAAAGCCCTAGTCACTAGATTTTCTTTCTCTCTCTTACCAGGTGCTTAGGTAAAAACCCTCTCTCTCTCTCTCTCTTAGTTTCTCTTTTTTCTTTCTTAAGACCTATGCCAAATTCTTAGGAGAACGAGAAGGAGATCTACAACGGCGCGTGAAGGAAGGAGGAGAATGCGAAGTTCAAAGTAGAATGAAACCCTGAAAGAACTTACAAGAACTAGGTATGTAAATGGGCGGATCTCTTTAGATAAGTTGTTCATGATCAATGAGTGGTATGCTAGGGTTCATGTTAGATGATGATAATTTAAGATGAGAAAGTGGACATTTAAATCCCATTTAATTACCTAGATTATTTTCATATTCAACCTCAAATTTCATGATTTTTACTGCACGAAAATCGAGGTTTTAGTTAATTAAAGTTCGGCCTGGTGCACGGACACAAACCACATCCACCCACGACACAACCTGCATCCATAGTGCTACTCCCAATATTGACCATCATCTGCGAAACGCGGACCGCGTCCTTCATGGACAAAGCCTGTGTTGTGTTTGTGTAGAAACCCTAGTCGTGTAATGGCAGGACGCGGACCGAGTCCCCTCGAACATGGCCATGTTCATCCAAGTAAAACCTTAACGCACCTTCGGCCTAGTCTTAACATGAACTTCGCCCTTCTTGGACACATACGTCGTGATCGAATGAAACCCTAAGTTGTTCAATTAAAGGAAATGACTTGATGAACGGAACCTGACCGCATGATCTCAAACATGGTCCAAGTTTGACGGAGAAAATACGAAGGAAAAACCCTAAGTGTACGGTCATGGAAAATAGCTGGGGTTGAAGGTGAACATGACCCGCATACCCTAATGCGTAGGCCGAAAGGATTATTTTAATGACAAAATGGACCGTGATGTCGCCAATGTCAAAGACCGAAATGGTTTGAAACACAACGGTGTTATAAGAGGTTTATGAATTGATATATGTAACACAGACCGTGTCACAGACCGTGTTCGTGTCTAACACGGCTTGTGTCGGCCCTGCTAGATGTTTAATTAATAATTTTAAATATATAGTTGAATAGTTTTTCCTAATGATTAAGAATTAATATGTGGACAAAATAAAGGGCCACCATGCTTCATCTAAATTAAATGATGATGTCATCATGTATTGTTAAAGTTTGAGAGATAAATATTTTTCAGATAGGACGAGTAGGCAGATGTTATCCAATTCCTATTGTTTGACTTCTATCCACATTATAAAAAAAATTTCTCGAACATACTCATTGGCGATAACTTGTGCACATTTATTGACCTATTGACGAGAACTTCAAAACTCATGAGCCAATTGAAAGTCATCAAAGAAATCATTAAGGCCATCTATAGTCACTAATAGGATAAGTCAAGATAATATAAATAATTATTTGGTCTAATTATTACATTGACATATTGCATTAGAGGATTTAGGGTTGGTAATTATTGAAGATAGATGATGATTATTGATTGATAGCAAATAAAGAAATGAAAGACAATGTAACAATGAAAGATTGATAATATGGAGTAATTGATATTTGACCATTGATCATATTTTACTCCTTATGTAAAGCAAAATATGCATTGGGTGATTGGTATTTGACTATTTGTCATAACTCATTCCTTATGCAAAAAAATATGATGAAAGTAAAGTATATTAAAGATTATGAAAAAAGGTAAGTAATGAAAGAAAAAGGAATGAATAATTGATATTTTGATTTTTTTTATCATTAGCTTATTATTGTATTTCTTATCATGTCATATTTATTTATTATTGTCTTATATTACTGAGCACTATAGCTCATGGTGAACTTTTTCCCCATGTGTTGGATCCCTATAAACGAGTGATTTGTAACGACATAATGGTTGGCGATGCATGTGATAACATATAATCGTGGTGGCTGCTATTGTAGTGATATAATGACTGGTGATGCATGCGGAGACAATAATTTTTAGTGTCTTTTAGTTTAGTTTTTATATCGAGTTGTATTAGTTTGTGATATTTATATATGACGTAAGACTTTCATATAATTTATCTTATGAGAGTTAGATTTTAGAAGTTTTTAAATTTTATTTATTTTCGTATTTTGTTAGCCGGTATAAAAGTTAATCGTAAAGTTAAGTTATAATATACTATGCCGCACTCTCAAAAAAATATTCTAGCACGTGACGGTTGTTTATGGGATGTTTTATTATATATCTACTTTGAAATGGACATTAATTTTCATTAAGGTAGAAAGCTTGTCTCTTACCTAGCAAGGATGCTGCGCCACCATGGAGGATAATTGTTAGCTATTAAACTCCAATTGTTAGCAGAAAATGCTTGGACGAATCCGCCAGCTGATATGGTTTCTTGAACACTGAAAACATAAATATCAACGTCTTTGGAGTTGGAGAGAATGGTAAGTGTCCGGCATATGTACGTTTAAATCCACCATCCTTCTTATGTTTAATTCAAATCCCAAGCAAAGGCTAAGGACCTGTTCGAACAGTTTATGAAAATTTATGTTAATCTTTATATCTTATACTAAGATATTTGTTAAAATGTGTCTTATTATATACTAATAAAAAGAATAATAGAATGTTTGGATGCAGGTTCCAATACTTTATAAAATTATTCATTTTGATCATAATTAGTAACATTTAACCCATACCCTTAGGGGGCGTTTGACGTATTCCCAGTTTTTATTAACCGGTAATTTAGATCACCACTAAAATAGATTACTACTTTATAAATTACCGGTAATATTATATCATGGCGTTTAGTAAGTGACAATAACATAAATTATAATTTAAATTATGAAATAAAAATTACTAAAATACCCTTCAAAATTGTTGAATTAAAATAAATATAAACAAAAGAAAAAAATATAAAAAGTGAGTTATGTCAAAATATAGTTTATATTATCAATCGTAAAATAATTAAAATTTTAGAAGATAATGTTGAATACTATTATTTCGTAATAAAATGTAAATATTTTTAAAGTTTGGTTGAAGGGATAATTTTGTCAAAATGCATGTCATCTTGCTGGTAATCTGGAAAGACAAAAAGAAAAAAATATAAAAAGTGAGTTATGTCAAAATATAGTTTATATTATCAATCGTAAAATAATTAAAATTTTAGAAGATAATGTTGAATACTATTATTTCGTAATAAAATGTAAATATTTTTAAAGTTTGGTTGAAGGGATAATTTTGTCAAAATGCATGTCATCTTGCTGGTAATCTGGAAAGACACCTTCCATGTGTGCTATCTTCATTACCAGTCAAGTGGTAATTTAGATTACCAGAGAAGTAAAAATTATCGGTAATCTGTTGCAACCAAACGTGGTAATATAGTGGGCACTGAAAATTTTAAATTAAATAATTGGTAATCTATCTGGATTACCTCATATCAAACGCCTCTTAGTTCCTTTTAGAACGTTCTTTTTGTCTAGAATGACGAATATGGTAAAACATTTGCTATAATAATTAAATATTAAAAAAAACATTTTTGTATGCAACCATGCCACCTAACTGTATGCATCTACCTGCCGGAGTTGGGTCCCGCGTAGGATCAATCCTCATGAAAATGAATGGTTCATTTTCCTCGTGCACCAAAAGAGAATTATCAAAGCAAAGTTGACAATGATGTGGAGGTTATATGATACGCCTTTACATATCTGTATTATAGAATCATAGTTATCCAATAAGATGACATCCTCATTCCTTAGATTCAATGAATTGAAGGGTGATTTTATATCCTTCTAAAAATTCTCTTAATAATTCTTCTAACCCCAAATAATGACATGAGTGATAATTTTATCAATTTTTAAAATTATTTATTTTATGTGAATATTAGAAAGATTTTTAAGAAGATATTTTAGAAGGATAGACCATTTTCCTTCAATAAGATCTAACTACCTTTAATTGTCCCCTTAGAATCTTAAATAGTTACATTGCTTGGAGAGAGAGAGAGAGGGGGAGAGAGAGAGAGAGAGAGCAATAATTGGATATTTGTTAAGGCACCAACCATCAACTCCAAGTGACATGATGTAAATGAGTAACATTTTTTTTTTAAGATTTTCTTTTATTGCATTAGACCACAAAAATCATGGTTATAATTTATAGTGCAATAAGACATAAATTCATTTACAAATCAAAAGGTTTCAAATTGATTTTATTTAATATTTTACATCACTTGTTTAATTATAAATGTTTATTATAATAGATTCATGAACCTAAAATATAATAAAATTAAAAACCAACGAATGAGATCATGACGTGAAATGTGAAGTTGAAAAAGCAACAAGCAACCGCATTGCTGACAAACGAATTGTTGACGGACTGATTCAAGGACCATTTGCTGGTAGATTCAGTGCACTTAGCACTTAACAATTAATCATTCAAATAATCGATTGTAGTTGCTTTGACAAACAATATATTTTCGTATACTTATAAAATTTCCACTAAAGAATTTCATTCGTCGAGAGCTGACAGGAAATAAACTTTTAGAAAGCGAAAAAAAATCGATTACACAAAATAAACAATAAAATAGTCAAGAGATAGTAGTCGAGGCAATGTTTTTTTAACCTAATGAAGAGATCAAATCGAACATCCATCTACCCTATAATTGAATTGATTTAATCGGATTCGACAAAATTAAATTATTTTTTCAAAATAATATTCGTTATAATAATCTAAAATATATAACATAATTAATACTATATAATATATATAAAACTAATGAAAACTTACTAATAATTAGATATTAATATGAAATATAATTTATTGGGTGTCTAAAAACATAATGCTTATTCAAAATAATGATAATTAATATGTTATTTTTATAACAATTATGACATATTAAGTTATTTTACTTTAAGTCACTCTTAATTTCCTTCTTATTTTATTTCCACCTCCTTTCTTTTTTATTTTCAATTTTTTACCATTAGTTCTCCTCTTATATTTATTCATCATTTTCATTTTTTACATATTGTTTCTGCTTTTTCCCTTTTACAAACAAGTTTCCTTCCATTTCTTACTATATTTGTTCACCTTGATTTTTTTTTGTATTATGTTTCAGAAAGTTAATACTTACTCAAAAGTCAAAATCAAGATGATAGATATGTTATTTTTCATATTTTTCTATATATTATATTATTTGTATTAATTATTTTACTTAATTTTTTCTATTTTCATGTGTTTTCTTTTCTATTTTCATTTTTTCTTCTTCCACATTTATCTGTTGAGCATTATGGGAGACAGAGGCATGATGATTATGGTCATGATGATCATGAATGTCAACTATCATAAAAGGCATGACGGAGACGAAGGGTAGTAGATGCACACCCCAAAATAACTGTGGGTTGAGCATGAATGAAATTACCTTCCGATGATCCTCAAATATTCATCATAATTTTTTCTTACATGGACCAAGGTTATGTAAACCGGTTGAATTGACTGCCCTATCTGATTTAATAACATTGGCTTGGGGAGTAGTTTGAGTCAATTGCCAAAGTAAATTCATAAAATGACTAGGACTAATTCAATTTCAAGTTTTTTAATGTAAATATTTAAAATTTACCACATATTATTCTATTCCCCGATTTCATATCTAAAGTCAGAAAATAAAATAGTATGGAACTACATATTCAAATAAATTTTGGTAGAGGACAGGGGGCCAAGCCTCCAAGGCCCTGTTTGGCAATCAGAACCGGGCCTGAACTTGGGCTCGGTTCTGATGGGTTCTACCAAACATGGCATGGAACCCACATGTGGAACCGTTACAGCAGAACCTCGGGCAGCCCACGGGCAGCCCACGGGCAGCCCAAGGTTCTGCCATAGCGATTCCACCGCTTTGGTGGAATTGCTCGGTTCTGAAAAATGAGACGACATTTTTCTTTTTTTTTCCAACGTTGCCCTCATGCCAACACCCCTCGATTTTTCTCTCTCATCGTCTGCTCCACTTCGACATTCCTTCCGGCGCTCATTTCCTCAAGCGCTCTTCTCTTCCGGCGCTCGTCGTTGTCGTCACCGATGAGTCTTCTTAATCCAATTTCCGCTTCTTTCCCTCTTTAGAGATTTAAGATTTGGGCGTGGTTTGATTAATTTCTTGCCCTGATGCAGTGGATCGTCGACT
>LTAE01010471.1:0-17945 GCA_001647135.1 Pontederia paniculata
TACTTTGGTTATTTTGTGAGGATGTATGTCTCCTCATGATATATAGTTTTTGTATAAGGATGTTATATGTAAAAAGAAAATATTGTATAATGTACAAATATGAAATAGTGTGAATTTGCTCTGAGATCAATATATATATATATATATATATATATATATATTGCCTATGTTATGGATACATTGTAATAATATCACGTGATATATCAAGTGAATTATGACACGCTTCCGCTATATTGTATTTGATCGACCGTAATAAGTCGCGGCTTACGGATCAAATCAAAGTTTGAACCCAGCTCGTGACAATTTTTGATATCATGATCCAATTAATTAACAATCAATAAAGTAATAAGAAATTCCTCTCTTTTCTTAATTTAGAAAAAGTAATTTTTTTTAAATTATTCGATGTCGCTATTCAATATTATTAATACTTAATTAATATTAAAATATTAAAGGCTATTTTTAAAATAATAATTGCAATGTTTGAATTAGTGACTTAATCTTTTTAAATAAAAATAAAAAAAAAAATTGTATTACCAAAGATGATAAACTAAGAACCGGAAAATAAGAATGATAAATTAAAGATTACGTAAAAAAAGATAAAAAAAATTAAAACAACAAAGCAAGAGCAACAATTTAAAAAATTAGGTAAAAAAATTACAGATTAAGAATAATGAAATTTAACGTTAAAAAATTATGCATATTTTAACAAGTGCAACATTATGATTGTTTTGATATTTGTTCAAATATTTAATATTTAAAATTAATATAATTTAACATTAAAAAATTGATACAAAATATTTTTTTAATCTGCTTGAAGACGACATTGAAAAATTAGAATATTAAAAATATTTTTTCATTCACAATTTTTGATGTTGTGGTCCTATTATTTAATAATCAATAAACTAATCAACAAATTCCTCTCTTATTTAATTTAGAAAAAATATTTTTTTAAATTATCTGCTGTTCAATATTATTAGTACTTAATTAATATCAAGATAATAAAGTTTATTTTTAAAATAATAATTGCAATATTTAAATTAGTGACAATCTTTAATTCAAAAGGTAGTCAACAACTATTAATAAATTATATTTTTTTCATTTTTTGACACCGTAACCAACACCCACTCGTTTCTGTACCCAAAATTTCAGACCGCCACGCACGACCGAACAGTTTGGGTAAATTATTGGGGAAGCGACAGAGGTGAAAATATCGTTATTCTCCCAATTCGTGTGGCCGCCATAAAATGATCTCACCATTCCCTTATTTGCCTTTCACCTACTGCTGCACCTGTTCTTTGTGTGACTGCTTCACTTTTTCCTATGGCTGCGGCGGCGACGGCGACGGCGACGGCGACAGGGATCGGAGCTCGGACGGGAGATCTCAAGGCCCGAGTCCATGGATTCCAGGAGCTGAGGAAGTCCTCCATGATCCCTCCCTTTCGGTCTTTGCCCACAGGGTCATCTTCCACCACCTCTTCAGTTATACGCGCTGTTTCGACGGTAGTATCTTTATTGGTTTCGTCCCTTTCTTTTGTGTTTCCTTTTCGTATGATCTCAGTTTTTTGTGTTTCTGCAATAAAGTTGATGTTTTTCCTTTTCTGTTTTCTCCCTCTTTTCGTTGGGTATTTTGTATTTTTGGTTTCAGGAAGCTATGGATGGGTAAGTGACGCGCAAATGATTTAAAGCTATTATCGAATGTGTTAGGCTGTACGTAGTGTGGTGATTGTAGTGGTATTAAAAAGACACCACCTTTTTTATTGATAGTGATGTTTTAGGGCAATCTAATACCCCTGGACTAAGTCGAACATGTGTGTTTTAAACTCGTTTTGATAGATCAGGCTTGAAAATTTTCAAGTGCATAATAATAAGTGAAACGTACAAGTTATTTTAAAACTAGTTGAGGCATTGTTCTGGTATTATTCAGCTCTCTTTATTGGATATTTGTCAGTGCATTTTTGTTTTTCTTTGTATGTTGTATTAAATTTTGTGATATTCTTATTAGCTTCTATAGCAGATGTCTGCATTCTCTAAGCTTACTATTTGTATATGATATGTATAAAATCGTGTTAAATACAGACAATCATGCTCTTTTCTTCATGGTAGACTATGTAGTGGCGGAGGTCAGCTCGATTCTAGCTTATCCAAGGGACTTAAATGCTACTCATACTTGTTATGCATTATTATTAATTCCAAGCACAATTTTTCATGGAACAACATCTGTGTGCTATCTAACTAATACTTAATCTACTTAAAACAACTTTTTGGTAATGGATGCTGCAGAAATAGGATCTCCAAGTCATTCTGATTTAATTCAAATGTCAAAACACTGTTTCCTGAAGCTTCAAATTGCTTGAAAAAGTTAGTTTTTTTTGCATGCAATGTATACTGCAGAATCTTACCTTGATTATCAGTAGATTTTTCTTCTATGCATCTATAATTGTTTACATTTTGGTCTACTTCACTTCTAGTTTCTCCTAAATATCTAATGTGCCCTGAACTCGACACTTGATTTCAGTAATCGCGGTAGCCTTTTGCTTGTAATGCTAATATCTTCTGAAAGTTTTGACTGAGAATTCCGTCACTTTCGCTTATTTAGTAATTTTCTGAACTGTTGTGTGATAAATCTTATTCCAGTATTTACTTTGTTTCTTCTCTGCAGCCTGCAAAGCCAGAAACTTCTGAGGTTAAACGAAGTAAGGTTGAACTGTTTAAGGAGCAAAGTAACTACCTTAGATACCCGTTAAATGAAGAGTTGGAATCAGAAGCTCCAAACATTAATGAAGCTGCTACACAACTGATCAAATTTCATGGAAGTTATCAACAGACAAACAGAGATGAACGTGGTGTAAAATCTTATCAATTTATGCTTCGCACTAAAAATCCATCTGGAAAAGTCCCAAATCAGCTTTATTTGGTCATGGATGATCTTGCTGATGAGTTTGGCACTGGTACTCTTCGTTTGACCACTAGACAAACCTTTCAATTGCATGGTATCTTGAAGCAGAACCTTAAAATAGTACTAAGCACTATCATCAGAAATATGGGTTCAACTCTTGGTGCATGTGGTGATTTGAACAGAAATGTTTTAGCTCCTGCAGCGCCAATCACCAAAAGAGAGTATATCTTTGCTCAGGAAACTGCTGAAAACATTGCTGCACTTTTGACTCCTCAATCTGGTGCTTATTATGATGTCTGGGTAGATGGCGAGAAAATCATGTCAGTGGAGCCTCCTGAAGTAGTGAAAGCTCGAAATGAAAATTCTCATGACACAAATTTCATAGATTCCCTGGAGCCTATTTATGGCACACAGTTCTTGCCTAGAAAGTTCAAGATAGCTGTAACTGTGCCAACCGATAACTCTGTTGATATACTGACCAATGACATTGGCATTGTAGTAGTTTCTGATAGTGAAGGGGAACCTCAAGGCTTCAATATCTATGTAATTTATTTCATATTCTACTTTTTTCTTGAAGAAACTTATGGATTTACCATTCGTAACATTTTCTAATCTTCCTAAACAAACATTGGCAGGTTGGTGGTGGCATGGGAAGAACTCACAGACTCGAGACCACTTTCCCTCGTCTTGGGGAACCACTGGGCTATGTGCCAAAAGAAGACATCTTATATGTTGTAAAGGCGATTGTTGTTACACAAAGGGAAAATGGAAGGAGAGATGACAGGAAGTATAGTAGAATGAAGTACTTAATCAATGAATGGGGAATAGAAAAATTCCGTGGTGTTGTTGAGCAGTATTATGGAAAAAAGTTTGAACCATTCAAGGATTTGTCAGAGTGGGAATTCAAGAGTTATCTTGGATGGCATGAACAGGTATATCCAATATCTTTGCCTGATATATGATATTGATTTAGTGCTAGTTTTTTATTGATTTAGTTCTCTCTCTCTACTTTTGATAGTTTCATGCAATTCTGATTCATGTAATTTCTAATTTCTGAGCATTCTCACACAGGGGGATGGTTTGATGTTTTGCGGACTGCATGTTGACAGTGGTCGTATAGGAGGGAAAATGAAGAAGACCTTAAGAGAAGTAATTGAGAAGTATAACCTGGATGTCCGTATAACACCCAACCAGAATCTTATCTTGTGTGGTGTTCGCCGCTCATGGAGACGACCTATCACCACTGCACTTGCCCAAGCTGGTTTACTGGTTAGGCTTCTCCCATTTGCTGCTTGAACTTAGCCACTTCATCTGAAATCTATTTTCTAAGCTTAATCCATTTTTTCAGAAACATGACATCAAACAAGCTATTTGAAATTAGAGAATGAGTGATTGACAGAACTTACATTTAACTAATATATATTCAACTCAAAGGCGACGGAATTCTTAATTATCAGAAGAAAACTTGATCATGCATGTTTCTAATTGAGCACCTCCTTTTATCTGAAATTCTCATACCATGTTTGCAGCAACCTCGATATGTTGATCCTCTTAATTTAACTGCCATGGCATGTCCTGCTCTACCACTTTGTCCATTAGCAATAGCGGAAGCAGAAAGAGGTATACCAGATATTCTTAAACGGATTAGAGCTGTTTTTGAAAAGGTTAGCATATTTGATTTGTCTTTTCAAGTTATATCTTGAATAATGTGCATGTGAAATTATTTTGGTCCAAGAACTTCTGTATTTCAGGTTGGTCTCAAGTACAATGAGTCAGTTGTAATAAGGGTCACCGGATGCCCCAATGGATGTGCCAGGCCATATATGGCAGAGCTAGGACTAGTTGGAGATGGTCCAAACAGTTACCAGGTAACTATAGACGTTGTAGTCTTTCCGAGCTTGATGTGACTCCAACAGTTGGTAAAAACTCTAATCCTGGATAAAGTAACCCAAACATACCAGAGATCCAAAATGTATCTGACTATAATCTTGTAGGATTTTTTTGCACAAGATGCCTTCCTCTCTTTATGAAGTATTCATGGTCATATGGTGTTGGGCTGAGACTGAAGCGCATGAAAATTCAAATTTTAGTATTTTGTAAATAAAAATAACTTTTGTAAACTTTTTTTTGGCAATCAGATATGGCTGGGGGGAACACCTAACCAGAGTACACTTGCAAAAACCTTTATGAATAAGGTAAAGATCCAAAATCTAGAGAATGTACTTGAACCCTTGTTTTACAACTGGAGAAGGAAAAGACTGCAGAGTGAATCATTTGGTGCCTTTGCAACTCGAATAGTAAGTCTCAGTACAATCAAGTGTACCAAAGTTATCTTTGCTATTTAAGGTATTTACCTTTCTCTAAAGTTTTATACCTCTAAATAACACAAGTCATGTCATCTATCCTAGGGTTTTGATAAACTGCAAGAGCTGGTAGAGAAATGGGAAGGCCCTATTGAGCCAACACGGTTCAATCTTAAGCTTTTTGCAGACAGGCAGACATATGAAGCCATGACTGAACTTGCACAGGTACAAAACAAGACTGCAAACCAGTTGGCAGTAGAAGTTATCCGCAACTATGTTGCTACTCAACAGAATGGAAAAAGTGAATGATCACCATTGGTGGAGCAGTTTTTTCATTGTTCCTGGCTTACTAGTTGTTCCTGGCTTTCAATGCCGGGAAGTTGGCATGTTCTTTTCTTTCGCATCTTATGTTGTATCCAGCTTTTGCATAAGCCAAACTGTGAAGACTTCTAAGAGGCTACTGCCATTTTGCTGCCAGCATCCTCTAAATATCCCCAAAGAAATAAAAAAAAGGGAACTCAAAAGTATCTGCTATATTACTGTTGATCTCCTTTTTTAAGTTTGCAGCATTTGTTTGTGGCAGGAGTTTGTTTTTTTTTTATATATTCTGCAGGTGCATCAAGAGCAACATAGACTTAAAGAAAAAAGTGATTCCATTTTGGTTTTGGCAACAGCTGCTTTGTTGCTACTAAATGAATGAATTCCATTCCCACCACCTCCAAGAAATAACCTTATTTGGTCTCTCCCCCATCATAACTCAGCTGTACTCTCGTTCTAGACAGACATCACTGCATCTTTCCAATCACATCAATTCGGCAACCCTTTTCTTTTTCCATTTTTCATCCAAACAGGCAACAACTAGAGATTGTGTGAGTTTTGCTACCTTGGAAAATTCCAGGAATCTCCTACAGATCTGATGTACCAATACCGCTTGCTACTTAATGCAGCTGAACAAACATTTTTTTGTGCAACTTGAAAGAAATCACAACCAGAAATCCAGAATGATAGCAGATCCGAGTTATTCCAATTCTAGAACATGGATAAGTCATTACTCATAACCCATGTAATTAAATACTATATATGAATTTACGGCGACTCGAATTTAAATAATTGAAAAGTTACAAATTCTTTTTCTCCTATTATTATGAATAATTGGGCATATATCCAACCAATGAGTAAATGTTTGACTGGTGCTTCAGTTTTTTTCCTGTTTGACTGATTTTCTAGAAATTAAAGTAATAAAATAATAATCCAACGCTGTGCTCATCAAACTTGAAAATGTTACATCTTGCAACATCCCAAGTCGCACAAGTCTTGCAATGCGCCTCTAGAAAAGGACTTTGTTTGACTCTTTATGCAGTTCATTTATTTATTTATTTTACTTCGACCCGAAGAAGAAGAAGAAGTCATATTAATAAGTATCCTTTTCCAATGTTAATTATAATATCATAATATTATTAATCTGAACCTAATAGTAAAGATTTATATCTCTTTTGATATTTGACGATTTCAAATTTAATCATAAAATCTCTCCCTTTTAAAGTTTTTAACTCCTCTATTAATTGCTGATCATTTAGATGTGCATTATAATATACTCCACAAACGATAGGAGTATGCATTATATATGTGCATATTAATAATTAAAATTTTGTTCTTTAGCTTGCTATTCGTTTAATAGGCAGCATATTCATTAATCTTTTCCATCAGTAAATAAGATTTTATTTCCATTGCAGAGGAGACTCATGAGTCTAGTATAAAAATAAATAAATAGTGAAATTAAAAAAATACAAAATTTTTAAGGAGATAAATGATGTAAAATTGTGATGGCTAATTGAGAACACAATAGACTTGAGGTAGACAATAAATGAGATGTAAATATTATTAATTCTTTTTTTTCGGTCACGATATGAGACTCACAGATAATTTAGAATTACTAGTATTCGACTAATTCGATGTTCGGACGAAAGCGATAAAAGTTAAATTCTGATCAAATTGGAACTCCAGGACTCAAATGCGGGCTACTAATTTCCGGTCTCTCGACCCGGAACACAAATCCGCTAATGATATATTCCAACCAACTTGATTAAATACTATTAATTCCTTGATGTCAAGTTTCTGGAATGTCAATTCACAGTGCTTAAAAATAGTCATGGTTCAATGTTTCTCTCTCCCCTCTCTTTATTGCCTTGAAACTGGTCCAATGATGCTTTATTTATGCAAATCCATCTAGAAGCGGGCATTTTGGACACTTGAAAAAGTAATCGCCACGTCTGTCCCTTTCTCTCTCCTTCCCGTTTCCCACCCTTTGGCAAATCACCAGAAAAGATAAATAGAGAGAGAGAGATTTGTTTCTTTCTCTCTCTCTCTCTCTCTCTTTTTAATTTGTTCCTCGGGTGTGTCTCTCTCTCCTCTCTCTCTCCTCTGTTCTATTGAAAGTGATACGAGAGCGAGGGAGGAGGGGAGAGAATTTTGAAATCTCTCTCGGAATTTTGAAATCTTTGACTCTTTCCTCTGATTCCAGACGTATAAGACACACACGAACGCACGAAGGGAGCAGCGCCTGCCAGGGCCAATTCAAAGCAATCCCAAGCTTCCCAACCCTTTCCTCTGTATCCATTTCTCTCTCCTTCCTCGCCGCCATTTAACGCCCCCGACCATTCCTTCCTCTGTTCTCAGTTTTCCCTTTGGCACCATTCCTTCATTCCTCCAAAAAGCTGCCTGCTTTAGGTTTCTCCGGCTGTCTTCCGTTAAAGTTTCAGCCTCCAAAAAGTTCCAGCCTTTTCCGACCACCTTTGGTCCCCCTTTTTTCTTTTGAAGTTCCTGAAAGGAGGATCATTTTTTTTGCACGAAGAAGCGATTTTTCCTTGGTCTTTCGAGGGATTTCCTTGCAAAGATTTGATCAATTTTCGAGTAACAAGAAGCAATTTTTCTTCGTCTTCCGAGGGATTTCCTTGCAAAGATTTGATCTTGCTGCGTCTTTAAGTCAGATCCCCGGTCGATTCTAATGGGAAACTGCTGCGCTGCGCCTAAGGATCTGGAGGGAGAGCCGGTGGACCAGAAGAAGGGCAGGAAGAAAGCGAACCTCTTCTCGGTTGACTACAACCGGGGGCCGGCGGTGGCGCTCGTCGTGCTCAAGGAGCCCACCGGACGGGACATTGGGAGCCGTTACGAGCTCGGGCAAGAGTTGGGGCGCGGGGAGTTCGGCGTCACATACCTGTGCACAGACAAGGCGACGGGCGAGACCTTCGCCTGCAAGTCCATCTCCAAGAAGAAGCTGAGGACGTCCGTGGACGTCGAGGACGTTCGGAGGGAGGTGGAGATCATGAGGCACCTGCCGCCCCACCCGAACATCGTGCGCCTCAAGGATACCTTCGAGGACGACGGCGCCGTGCACCTGGTCATGGAGCTCTGCGAGGGAGGGGAACTCTTCGACCGAATAGTTGCTAGAGGAAACTACACCGAGCGCGCAGCGGCGGTCGTCTTCCGGACCATCGTGGAAGTCGTGCAGGTAAAAGAAACCCGTTTTTTATTCTTTTCAAACAAAATAAAGAGATTCTTAAATATCCCTTATTTGATTCTTTGAACTGTATGCCCATACTTTTTTGTTGCTTTCAACAAGTAACATGCATATCTTTTCCTTTGTAGATAATGAATTATTTATCATTTGGCAGAGTCCACTACTGCTTTTATTATTTTTATTTCTTCTGGAAATAATGCCCTTTACAATTCTTGTCTTTTCTTTTCTTCTAGCAAAACTTTTGTTTTCTGTTTTGAAACCAAGTTTGAGTCTTCTTTCCTAGTTATGAAAATTGAATTGCAACTTCATGTATTTATTTATTTATTTTTGGTTGAAAACTGAGTTGCAACTTTAGGGAATGTGTTTCTTTAATATTCAATCAGTTGATTAAGCAATTGGAGTTGCTTAATGTCAATCCTCAAACTTGAGATTTGCTTTATGTTTGTAGATTCTTCTTTATTTCTTAATGGACATGTTGGCTTTAAAATAATGGGCAGGAATCTGTTCAAACCTTTGCTTTTATGTGTCTTGTTCCAAATTTTGCTTTAGACTACATTGAGGAACATGCGTCTTTGATACTCGAGCACTGTCAAAAACAGTTGGAGTTCTTTGATGACAGTTCTTAAAGTTGAATGCCATGCTTCTTGATTTTTTTTTTGTTTCATAACGCCATATGATATTTTGCGTGGCAGATATCATGAAATATTTTCTTTGATTATCTGTTAAATCTTGCTTTGTAGCTAGGCATGCACCATTTTCTTTTTATTTAGCTTGTGATTCCATGCTACTTGGAGTTCCAATTGCTTACTTTGGCATGTTAAAATTTCTATACATTCTACAACTGATATGAGAAATGGAACATTGAGAATGTGTTATGTTGTCATTTCTTTTTTGTTTGGATGATGTAATACGAATTAAAATGGAAAGGAGAAGCCTCTAACATCAAATCGGATTGGTCAGAGGCTAATAGAATTCTGAATACTAGGGCTAACACAAAAAAAAAGATAGCGTGCTGACTGCTGACCATGGTTTACTTGCTTGATGCTTCCTCAGGTGTGCCACAAACATGGTGTTATGCATCGTGATCTCAAACCTGAGAACTTCTTGTTTGGAAACAAAAAAGAAAATGCACCACTGAAGGCCATTGATTTTGGGTTGTCTGTTTTTTTCAAACCTGGTAAGCTGCACAAATGAAATTCCTAGAAATTTTTTATTTTCTTTTCATTCTATTATCATTAGTGATATGCCTGGATCTGAAACAACCATTGAACTGGTAAGCTGGATCACCTGGTGGTTCATGCATCTCAACATTATCTAGCATGATTCTGAAACTGTTCATTTCTTCTGCTCTTTCGACTAAAGATGAACGCTAGAGTTAAATGTTATATATCCAACAGAAAAATGCATCTGCCAATGTAGTGTTTCATAGCTAAGTAGGTGGATTAATTGACTCTTTATATGTGGCTTTTGTTGATATCTTTTTCTACATGTAGGTGAGCGCTTCACAGAGATTGTGGGCAGTCCTTATTACATGGCCCCAGAGGTTTTAAAGCGAAATTATGGACCAGAAGTTGATGTATGGAGCGCAGGAGTTATCTTATACATTCTTCTTTGTGGTGTACCACCGTTTTGGGCAGGTAACTTTCCTACTCCAGAAAATTAAATGAAAAAAAAATACAACTGGACTTGTTATTGACGCAGATGGTTTTTAATTAACACATATAAATGTCTCCAAGAATTATTCATCTAGAGTTCTATCTTTTCAGAAACTGAGCAAGGAGTTGCACGAGCAATTATTCGTTCAGTCGTAGATTTCAGAAGGGATCCATGGCCAAAGGTTTCTGACAGTGCTAAAGACCTTGTCAAGAGGATGCTTGATCCTGATCCAAAACGACGACTGACTGCTCAGGAAGCTCTTGGTAATGTTCTCAAAGATCTGGATATTTTAGTTCATAGAGATCTATGGTTTCTATCTCTTGCCAAATTTGTGAAGGAACTAAAATTATAAACCATATCTTGTTCCATATGTATAAAAGTATGACATTGTAGATCAAAATCCCACAATTTCTTTGAGCATTTATCTACCTTTATTTCTTTTGGAGATCAGTAAGGCTGTCCATCATGTCTTTTATTACATGTCTAAATCTAGAGTCGACTCTTAACTGCAAAGCTAATTATGTATTGATGTGTTTCATATTGCAGATCATCCTTGGCTGCAGAATAGCCAAAAGGGTCCGACTGTCAATCTTGGTGAAACTGTTCGCTCAAGACTCTTGCAATTCTCAGTGATGAACAAACTAAAAAAGAAAGCTCTTAGGGTAATTGCACTGCATGCTGCATTTTTATTCTGTAGTCATGCTTATAACAAGCCTCATGGTACTTGTCCAACTTTTACATATTCTATTTAATAACCGCTGATGCATCTTGGCACCCTCACATTGCAGGTGGTGGCTGAACATTTATCTGTGGAGGAAGTTGCAGAGATAAAAGACATGTTTGAGAAATTGGACGTAAATAACAAAGGATTTATAACACTTGAGGAGCTGAAATCTGGTTTGCATAAGCTTGGACACCAGGTTCCGGATGGAGATATTCAGATATTAATGGAAGCTGTAAGTATCTAAGGAAATAAATGTCTATGCATTAGAGACAAACTTTTATTATTGATTAAGTTGAATTGTTATTGATATGACTTGATATCAGTTTGGCAACATAATTTGCCTGTCTAATATTCTTTTCCTGATGTCAATAATGACATTTCAGCCTTTGCCTCGTGCACTATACTCATAATAAGAAAGTGTTACTGAATAGATTTTTGAAATTCCACTGTTGATATTGGCAGGCGGATGTTGATGGAAATGGAGTTCTGGACTATGGAGAATTTGTTGCTGTATCAATTCACCTAAAAAAGATAGGGAATGATGAACACTTGCATAAAGCCTTCCAATATTTTGATCAGAACAGAAGTGGTTACATAGAAATCGAAGAGCTCAGAGATCGCTTGTCTGATAATCTAGGTCCGAATGAGGATGATGTCATCAATGCCATCATTCATGACGTGGACACAGATAAGGTTAGTTACCAATTGTTAAGCTTGTTTTTTAAGTAGTCAGTTCATAATCTTAGTCTCCTATGATACGCATGGGTTAAGAATATAAATATAAAAATATTGCTCTTTTTATCAGTTTAAGATTTTAGGATTTTTGGTAGCACATCTAATTTAAAATGACATCAAAACAAGAGAGTTCAAACATTGACAAAGTTCATATTAAGGATTAATTTTCTTTCTTACTGTTTCACGTGTTGAACTTTAGACTAGATCTAAGTTGTCAGCGGCTCACATATGAAGGAAAGTGTTAAGAATATAAATATAAAGATGTTGCATATCTAATTCAACAGCATGCATACTCCTGTCACTTGATTAGTAAAATCTGCTATCCCTAGTGAAAAATAGAGAAAATAATGTGCTCTATTCTTATAGAAAGTGCTTACGATTTGGATTGAAAGGCCTGATTAGCTCATAATATCCTTAGTGGAATTCTAACTATTGTGGCCAATCTGGGACTCTAATTTGGATCAAAACATGTCAATTTTTAGCATTGCATAACCACTAAGAACTTGCAAATGCCTTATTGACACAGGATGGGAAGATAAGCTATGAGGAGTTTGCTGCAATGATGAAGGCTGGTACAGATTGGAGAAAGGCATCGAGGCAATACTCAAGAGAACGGTTCAAAAACCTCAGCTTGAAGCTGATGAAAGATGGATCATTACAAGTTAGATGAAGAACCCAAGAGAGATCATGAAGGCGTGAATTATTAGAACTTCCTTTTTGGTTTTGCAATATTCTTTATCATATTCATCGCTACCGAAATCTAGGATTTCAGTTTCTTTTGACTTGATGTCTTCTCTTTGGCCTCTCCGGGATAGTAAAGGGTTTGCTGTGGAGTTGTATGAAAAGAAAAAAAAGTTTGCTAATTTTATACTATACATAGATATATAGCTTCAGAATCTTAACACAAGATTGCTGTGTTGCCTTGAGTTGGAGGGAGACAAACATACTATTGTTTATCTTACAGATTAAACATAAATCTTACCTTTGAGCAATTTGTTTATAATTGAGTTTTAGTATCTGCAGCATATCACAATACTTCTCTCAGTTCTAATGCTTCTATTTTCTGTGTTTGATACATAGTAGATAGATACTATTGAAACTTGCCTTTTCGACTAACAATGTAACTTTTCAGAATGCAACAGATTACTGTGGCTATTACTATTTATGATGTTGTCAATAGATTCAAAGTGCATGGGATATGCCAAAATTGCATTCTGAAATGTTGTAGCTTAATAGTATATTTTATTGATGATTATTGGCGTTCTTCTTGATGTATGAACTTTTTGTGATTAGTCATAAATGTCATGCTGTGAGCTGAAGGTCAACAAACATGTAAAGCATATGTAGTGGATCAGAACCTGCCGTCTGAATTCTACATGATGTGACCTACACCAGTTTCATCAAAAAAAAAAGGGAAAAAATGTGCCCACAGGCAATGTTTAGCAATTAGAACCTACCCCTTGTTTTAACTAATTCTGCCAAACGACATGACCCAACACAGTTTTCACGGCAGAACAAAAATAATGGAACCGTGGCCCCTCCCACTTTATTTTTTTATGTGAAGTATTCTTTTTTTTCATCTCTCACAAATTAATTTCTTTTTCTATTATATTTATAATTTATTTTAATTTTATTTTTTTCTTTTTTATCTCTACTCCCACAAACAATTATTTTTCATTATCATTATCTTAGTTTAATAATTTTTTTATTAGTTAACATAACTATTTAAGTATAAAAGCCACATTAACTCTTTTTTTATTATTTAAAATAATACCAATTCAAATGAGCTATTTAATATATTTAATATTTATTAAAAAAAGTTTCATGTTTAATATTATTTATTATTTTCTGGTTTATAAGAATATTATATTTTAAATAAATCTTAAAAAAATAGTCATCAATTTTTTTATTCAAACTTAATATTTATCTAATTTAAAAAATAGATTTTATCTTTTAAATTTTTATATTCTATCAAACACTCATCGAAACTAATCTATCAAATCAATTTTTTAATTTTCATCGTTACATTTTAATTCATCCAAATACTATTATAACTAATCTATCAAATTTTATCAAAAACTCAGAAGAACCTAAATTCTACTTGCCAAATTATACCTCAGACTTTTCTTATGTGATCTCTGCCATGTTCTGTTCTATGACCCATTCCATTTGTTTCTTGTTTATAAGATGGCTACGTCTAGCAAAACAATACCGAGCAAAGTTGCTTTTATTAAATTTAAACTTGCATTTCGGCACTGAATGAGAAAAGACAAAATTTCAATTCTAAAATTAGTTTATTATGATTTACTAAATTAAATATAAAAAATATAATTCCATGCAAAGGAGTTAATAGGTTTAAATTTAAAATTTCCTAATACTTACATGCAAACTAATTTTCAGATGAGAACTAAATTTGAACCTGATATTGTTATAAAAAGTCTGTTAGAGATCATTGAATTAATTAGTTTTGCAATATCCAGGATGATATATAATTTTGTGATCATTAAATTACTAACTTCTTAATCGACCAACACAATACTTAAAGGGTTTAATATATTACAAAGTACTTTATATTTTATATGTATATACAATATATATTAATTATTTAATGTAAAAAATCAACGAATATTATAAACTTGATAAGAAAAGATAATTTATTTAAACTATATTGAATTTTGTAATGCATACCTATTTATAAAATCTGATGAACTAATGACATACACATTTATATCCTTTGGTTTAAGAATTTATTATTGTACTTGAATATTTTAATAATTTCAGTAATGAGTGAGTATAATAGCCGTTTAAAATTCCAATTTTGTGTTTATGTAATCATTAAATTTAATATTTAAATAGTCGGTTTAAATTATTATTATTTTTAAACTTAAGAGTTTTATTTCATTTATTTCGATTGAATATTTTATGCTCAAAATCATTATTTTGATTTTTAAAGTTAAATACTATGTTAAGAAATATTTGAGTGTAGTGTTTCAATATTTTTTATTTGAAAATATTAAATTTTATATTTAGTATGATGTTTAAATTATTGTAATTGAATCGTTAAATCCTTTTATGTTTAAAATTCTTGTTTTAATTCAAAATTTAATATTGTGTTATCTATTAAATATTTTGTTTAGATTAAAGATTTCATTAATATTTTTGTTTATATATATTTATTTATTTTTGCTATAGATTTTGTAATACTCGTTCTACGTTTTCTTGAAAATTAGACAACTACCGCTAAAGAAATGATGCATGAACTCGTTCCTTCAGAGCTAGTCAAGATAAAGCGTTTGGATGATGCATATGGGATTGTGATGGCAGAATATTAGATATGGGCTTATGCACGACAATCTAGATTCTATTATTGATTCTAATGTCGAGGATTTGGCCACGAATGCTCGACATTTGAGCAACAAGAGGTCAAGAATAAAAGGACTAGATGTTTCATATTAATACATATGAAAGATGATCTCATTAAGGTTTTTGAGTCTCATGAGAATGCTCATGATCTACGAGCAGCTATCAAGGAAAAGCATGATCAAAGAAAGTGTAGGATGTACAACTACTCACACATAAGTATAACACTTGTAAAATGAAAGAGGGTGATAATGTTATATATCATGTAAATAAAAATCACTAGGGACTTAGACATTACAAAGACAACTTTACGAAATTCACTATAGTTATCTATTGTTCTCAACAATTTGAAGCCCTCATTCTACATGGTTGTCATGACTTTCCAACTTAGTGGGACATTAAGTCGGTGATGGATCTTCTAGCACAATTGGCCACAAAGCACGACATGATCAAAAGTAGAAAGAAGATATATGTCCTCAAAATTGAAGAGACAAAAAAAGGTCCATGCAATAAACCCCTAAAATACTAGCAAGAAGCAATTCAAGGGGCCAAATGAGAAACCTCAGGAGCAGAACCTACTTCGCTTGTGGAAAACATAAACATTTCAAGGTACATTAAAGAAGTCACGCTAGAATATGGCCCAATAGAATCGGAATAAAGGTTCACAAATGAAAGGACCAAACAAGCCCAAATATACTAGGGTCATCGAGTGTAGTGTTGTGATGATATATATAGATGGATGATGGGTTGATTCTAAAGCAACCCATTACATAACAAAAGACCAAGAATGACTTGTCTGAATTCAAGCGGTTAAAAAAGGGGAACAATTATCTTTATGCGTAATAATACTTCTAAAGAAGGATTTTGAATGTTGAAGGTGTTAGAAAATGAGAGTACAACATAATGATAGCTCATGATGTGCTCCATGCACTAGGAATTCGATGAAACCTCATATGTTTTCCATTCTTCTAAAGAAGGGTTTTGAAGTCCGCTTCTATAAAGGTTATGTAATTATGGGGAGAAATGATATAGTCATGGTTATGAAAATAACATCGAGCCTCTAACTATTATAAGTGACAATCAAATCGAAGAAGATAGATTGGACATAAGTCCAAGTGTGGAAGATGGAGCTATGCAGAATAACGAGATACTTTTGAAGGATGTTGAAGAAATCATTATCTCCATGAGTATAACTAACACCAAGAGGTTTTGAATGATATATGTACATTTGGATGATAATATATATGAGTGAGAGGTTTCATGTTACTCCTTCAATGTTGATATAATGGATTGTACAAATCTTGTTATGAATGTTGAATCATTGGCTTCACCTAACCCGAAATCATGGTCGACTATCATGAGAGATCAAATGAATGTCATTGATTGGAATGAAGTTTAAGCACTACATGATTTTCTAATAAGCAGACAATCTAAGGTGTAAATAGATTTTCAAGCGAAAGTATTGATCTAATAATACACTTGATAAGTATAAAGCAATAGATTGTCAAGAGTTAAACCTCATAAAGATGGTATAAACTTCTAAGAAACCTATTCTTCGGTGGCTAAGTTTGCGTCGATTATATATATATATATATATATATATATATATATATAAGCTAAATGTCGGGAGAATAAGGTATATAAACTAAGAAAGTCACTCTATGGTTTAAAATAATCTTCTTATCAATGGTAGTTAAAGTTTCATAGAATGATAGCCTAATTTGAATTCAAGCCAAATAATTGGATCATTTTGTATACATAAAAAATAATGGGTACAATTTGGTGATAATAATACTATATATAGATGATATCTTGCTTGTTAAAAATGACGTCATGATGCTCGATTAAAAAAAGTTGAGTAAGGAATGTGAAATGAAAGAAAAGGAATGGGAGAAGCATATTATATACTTGGCATTCAAATTATACGAGACAAAAGTGCAAGAATGTTGCGATTGTGAATCAAGAATAATAAATAAATAAGATGATGAAAAGTGTGGAATGTAGAATTGTAGCTTAACGCCTATACCACTTGTAATTGAGAAAAAAATTAATAGAAGTCGATGTTCCAATATATGACAAAATCTCTTAGAAGAATCATATGCACAAGTGGTGGGCAACTTGATGTATGCAATGAACTATACGAGTCTTGATTTGGCTATTATGTAAGCTTGATAAGTAGATTTCAAAATAATCTTGAAAAGGTACATTGGGAAGCAATCTAGAGAATATTTTGATATACGAAAATCTCAATACATTTGAGATTGACATATCAAGTGGGCACACTTGAAACTATAGGTTATTTAAATATGAAAATTTGATGGGAATATAGATGATCAAAAATTCATACCGAGTCATTAGTTCATGATTGGTGGAGGCATGGAGCAATCATTTCTTAAAATAGCAAGAAATAAAGATGTGTGGCATGTAACACTCCTGTGTAGGATCTAGAATGGCACCAAGAGGGGGGGGGGTGAATTGGTGTATTAAAATCTTTTGTTCTTCTTCGCTTAATCTAAATGTGTTATGCGTAGCGGAAGCAAACAAGTATGAATAAGAAGAACAAACACAATGTTTGTTATCGAGGTTCGACCGAACTCCTAGCCTACGTCCTCGCTCCGATCTTCTCCACGAGATCTTCGGAGTTCACTAAGTCCTTCTTCAAGGGCGAAGGCTCCCTACAAATCTCCTTTCTTGTACTGAGGACAAGGAGAACAACCTCTTACATGTAATCTCTCAAGCTCTCTCGAATCCCTT
>LTAE01010472.1:0-13155 GCA_001647135.1 Pontederia paniculata
GTAAGGGAGCCTTCGCCCTTGAAGAAGGATATAGTGAACTTCGAAGATCTCGTGGAGAAGATCGGAGCGGGGACGTAGGTCAGGAGTTCGGCCGAACCTCGATAACAAATGTTGCGTTTGTTTTGTGCGTTTGTTCTCTTTACTCTCTTCTCTGTTCGTTCATATTCGTATATGTTTGCTTCCGCTAACACAACATTAAGAGATTTAAGTTAAGAAGAACAAAAGTTTTTTAATACACTAATTCACCCCCCCTCTTGGTGCCATTCTAGATCCTACAGATCAAAGTATGCTATTAAAGTCATTAAAGTTGTTTGTCGTTGATGCTTCAGAGGGTCACGGGGCGTGATGGGCAGTTGTTGTTCGTGATTGCTGAAATTGCGCCCCATGAATGTAGTTGCGGCCGCGGCCGTGGAAGTCTCCCTCTTAGTCACGACCTTTTACAACGTATAATGGGTCGTGATGATGCGGTAAAGTTGCAGTTGCTGGCGCCGGAGAGGTTGGTCAGCTTTGTTGCATGATTGTAGGGTTGGAGATGAAGAAGATGCTTGCTGAGGTGGTGATTGCAAGGCGCCCTTGTTTGCAGGAATTCGTGGACGAACGCTGAATGCTGAAATCTTCTTGCTAGAGTTTTCTTCACCGGAGTTGGAGACTGCCACAAAGTTTGATGATGGAGATGTGGACTGCAAAATGTTAGTTTATATAGAGAAGAAAATGCAATTATGATGGCCATAACGGGTTGTTTCGAGCGTGAGAATCGCTGGTTTGAATGGTCAATTCCATGTTACGAGGCATTGTGCATGTTACAAGGCGTTAAATGGAATTAATGGCTCATGATGTTCGAGTTTGATTGCATCGTTCACTGTGGTGCTTCGTCACAGAGCGTTAGATGCAGGTAGGTGGTGGTTATGGAAGTAAATGCATTAAATTTCGCTCATCACGACCGTGACAAATGTAACGACCCGTGAATCAGGTGGAACAGGGGTTAGCTTATCAGAAAATTGTAACTACGGGTCATGATGCTACCTTATGGCCTGTGATAAAATGGGTAACAGTTTATGAATGGCCTCGTGATGGACCGAAACGAACTGTGAATCGAGTATTTTTAGGGTTTCAGAATTTAAATTTTTCACTTACGGACCATGATCAAGAGTTACGGCCCATGATGACAATTGTGATGGTGTATGAACAAGGTCGTAAAGAATTCTCACAGGTCATGGGTCAGGTGTTTTCAAGTGGTAGTCGATTACCATGGATGACTTACGACCCATGACTTGTGATCGCGGGTCGTGACATGTATATGACCTAAAATGTCATCATTGGTGAGGTCGTGAAGGATGCTGACCGTCATGAGTCGGGTGCTTTGCAAGTTCTTCAATTTTAAATGCTAACTTACGGCCCATAAAGTAATATTACAGCCCATGACAAATTTATGGCTTACAAAAGGTCCCACTATCGAGTTTGTGACGAGTTGTCACAGCTCATTATGGGTCCAATGTTGTTCCAAAAATTTAATTTATGAGCCGTTAAATCAGATCAAGACCTGTGACGAAGGTAGGGTCATGAAATTGCATTGCCGTCGAGCCCGTGACGAGATGTCACGACTTGTGAGCTCAAATTAAAATATTGGCCTTTAAATGTTACGGTTCGTGACATAGTATCACGCCCCATGATGGCTTTGAGTGCTGAAAAAATTGGACTTGTTGCTAGTTGTGATAACTTCTTGCAGGGCATAACATTGGGTCTCACGACCCATGACAATGTGAAACGACCTGTGATGTAAGAGGAGATGATTACTAAGGTGGAAAACTCAGGTGACTAAGGCAACCTAAGGCCTTGATGATTTCACTAGGACTCTAAGATGACTAAAGAAAAAGAAAAAATCTAAGTAAGGAGATAGGGTTTAGGCAGAGTAGTTATAATTTATAGTCTTTAGGTTGACTTTTACCTCCCTCTAGATTATGGTTTTTGGAGAATGACAAGATTCTTCTCGGTGTTGCTCGGTAGAGATCCTGGTACGTGCTCAACCAAGAATTCCTCTTTTTTTCCTAATGGATGCATCATTGTTGTTTATTTTTGTCTCCATTATTGTCATGAATCTTGCCATTAGCTCCTCCATGTTGCTTTTGTTTTCAATAAGTGTTGGCTTATGCAGAGGTTGGTATTGCCTCTGGTAGCCAGGTTGCTCAGGTTGGGTTTCGTCGCCATGACAAATTTGGATGATTCCTCCAACTTGGTTATAATTATTTCTTAATGGTTGATTCTTAGAAAGAGAGTTGGAAACAAAACTTGCATTTTCAAACATATTTTCGTTGGAATTATTACCATCTGGGAGTTCTACACTTGGTCCTCAAGTTGTAACATTTTGATTTGCCAGATTCATGAACATATCGAAATTTTTGTTGAGTGACTCCAGTTGAGCCACTACTCCATCGTTTGCCATGTTGTGGATTTCTCTTTTCTGAATTGCTCACTTGGTCCTCCAGGAATTGAGTGCTACAACTTCAATAAGTTCATATATTTCATTAGGGTGCTTCTTTCCCATAATTGTGCCTCTAGTTGAGGCATCCAACTTATACTTGTCGCTCTGGCACAATCCATTATAGAAGCTTTCCATAAGCTCCCACAAAGGAATCCAGTTGTCAGGGACCCCGACAAGGAGTTCCTTAAACTGATTCCTGCCTCGAATAATGTCTCATCATCATCATGTCTAAAGGATCGTTGTTCATTCCTCAGATTTGTAGCCTTCTGAGGTGGGCAGTATTTGTTGATAAATTTCTCCACAAGTTGCGCCCAAGTAGTTACTGATCCAGCAAGTAAAGTTTTTAACCAAGTGAAAGCTTTATCGCATAAGGAAAAGGGAAATCACCGTAGGCGAGCTGCATCCACTAAGACATTATTGCACTTAAAAGTAGTTCAGAAAATGATCCAGATGATCATGAGGACTTTCATTGAATCCACTACCGAATTGTGATGATTGGATCATCCTTACTATGGCAGAGTTGATCTCGAAGTTGTCGGCATTAATGGGTAGCATGATTCCAAATTCAAAATCTATGTACCTTGATGCTACATAATCCCTCATAGTCATCTCAACTTCTTCTTCATTGTCAGCTATGTTTTTGGCGTTCTGATTATTTTTCATTATTACTTCTTTCCTTAGCTCGCGGATGAATCTTTCAATTTCTGGTTCAAAGTGCAGTGGTTGACTCGAACTTCTGGTCAATCGCCGATTGCTTAGACTTGATTCCTCCAGAATTGATGGCTAGTATTGTGAATTATTCCTGAAAAATGCACATCCACAAGTAAACACGAAAAATAAAAAGTCTCAAAGTAAAATAAAATGAGAATAGTTAACAATTAAGTTCACAGGCAACGACGCCAAAAAATTGATGTGAAAAAATGTGAACTCGATCCAAATACATGCTAGCAGGTGCACTAGTCGTTCAAATAATAAAGTATAAAGAGCAGGAGTTGTCGATCCCACAAAGAACTAATATAACTATCTAATCTCATAGGTTAATAGGAGACAAACATAGGGGTATAGATTGGTGATTCTTCAAAAACCAAAGTAATTAAAATTATTAATTACAATGATAATTGGTGATGACTAGGGCCTATACGAGAATAAAGATGAAGAATTAAACTAATACTTTCTCATAGAAATAATTATGCACAAGTTCTGCTCACGGATTGACTCTCGAGATGGATTAGGAACAACTATTAGTATAACCTTCCTTAATAGATAAATCAACTACCCAAATGATAACAATCAATCAAATATTTCTTAACGGCTCTACCTTTCATATTATAATCACAAGATGCATGCAAATGTCTTCCTAAACTATTAAATCACCCTTAACGAGTTAACCTAATAGACCACACACTTTTGAGTCCTTAACATATCACAATAACATGACATGAATTGCATTAAAGATTGACCACACTACAAAGTTAATGATCAAACAAATAGACTCTTAAAACTCAAGCAATCATGTTCAGAGAAAGAGACAACTAAAACTTATAATTGAAGTATGTGACATAACAAATCATTCTTTTACAAACAAGATTCGTCACAAGATAGATGCATAAAATGAAATTTAATACTAGTTCATCCCAACAAAATATGAAACAAGAAAATACTCTTTTGGATGTTGAATATGTGCTTAACAATCACCTTAACGGATGTATTGG
Organism: Pontederia paniculata; assembly: GCA_001647135.1. Taxonomy (NCBI): domain Eukaryota; kingdom Viridiplantae; phylum Streptophyta; class Magnoliopsida; order Commelinales; family Pontederiaceae; genus Pontederia; species Pontederia paniculata. The sequence goes on from LTAE01010472.1 coordinate 4,192, forward strand.
CCTCAACTCCTCCTCGACAATCCTTAACAATAATTCTTTGTTCTCTGGCGTTCCAGCTTTGGTTGACGGCTCCTAGAATCCCCTCTTAGGTTGTAGAGAAAATATTTTTATACCTTCTCCTAGTGCTTCCTAGGGTTGAATGATAGTTGCAAATGAACCCTTCGATCAACTTTGTTTCGCGATCAATGGTTGCGATGGAACTCCTATAAAAAATCATCCAATTCCTTAAAATTATGATGAAATCCAATCTTTAAAGTATGATGTTAAATATAAATCTTTCTGGCCATCAAATCATATTGAAATCTCTAACATATCAATTTTCGTCAATATCTTACGACTCGTAATAGGATTTCACGACCCATAATAAATAGTTGTTCAGGATGTCTCAAGTCGACACAGCCTGTAATTCGAGTGTTGGATAGATTTGCAAATCACAATCTCCTCTTCTCACGACCCATTATTTACTTCACGACCCGTGATAATAAGTTTTGCAGTAATCGACCGTTGCTGTTGAGACATGGTGTCAAGTCACGCTCCGTGAATTTCCATGTCACAACTCTTAACATATTGTAACGGGCCGCTACGATTTGGGTAGTCCGAACTACTGCCACTATAAAGGTCATTATATCACCATTGCGGTGGTGATTGTTGTCTTCATGGCCCGTAACGCTTCATCACGATCGTAATTTCCTGCATTGCAATATTGTGGTTCGTTGGAGTGCGTGACTTCACATAACGACTCATGCTGGACTTCCAAGCAGCAAATATTATTTCATCATGGCCTGTAATGAGGTGTCACGACCCATGATGAGTCTTGACACTTTGATCTTCCCTCCTGAACAAGTTCTTTTATGATGTCTGGTCTATTTCAGCCTCTCCTTAGCCTCTTCAACTAATTTCCTACAAAATAACACCAAACAGGAGTAGATTTCGGACTTGAAACAATATGAACAAATAAAGATAAAAATAGATGCATGCTATGCGAAAATGACTCAAAATCATGCCTAATGCAGGTCCTATAATATGTTGTGAAATGAAATACATCAATATTATATTTAACTACCAAACAATTGATGTATTGACGATAACAAGAACTTAGAAAGAACCCTAGAAACACACTCCATTTTCTGAAAATTATGACAGTCAATCGACTGAGCTCATGGGAGATTGGATCGATTATCGGGTCTGGAGAGTTTATGGTTCGGCCACTCGTATGTTGGTGGAACGCGGCCTAGCAAGGCGATCAGACTGGGTTCGACCAAATAGGTCGATGAAGTTCATTGACCATAGTAGTGTGTCGGTTGCTGCCTGTCTAACCGACCTCAAGTCCGACGACCACTATATAGATGAGTCGGTCGACCCACATGGGGAAAGGTACGACCGACCTTACCCCAAAAATGTTCTATTGTATAATATGTATGTAATTGATTTCACTGATTGATAACCTAGAACACGTTTTGCATGCTCACCCATAATTGGTTAAAGTACTAATGTATTGATGTCTCGATTAATTGAATTGATATGTTGGAAAGTGCACTAGGCTCTTGTGGGAATTGGGGATAGATGTCCCTGCATTGTTATGATCCAGATGTGGGGATTAGTGAATTTCTTTGCGCAGAGTCCACATGAGTTAAGTGTCTTTGGTTTAGCAGTTCTCCAACCATTGTTAATGGCTCATTGAAATTAATTGAATTGAACATAGGATTGTCATTTGATAATTGAAAGTTATATGGTTCATAGAATCTTATCAATTTTGATAAATCATGGATCCTTATTTTCATTGAAAAGAGCAAGGCTCTTATGGGGATGACTATATGGGGAGGCTTAAGAAAGTAACAAGGTGAATTTTTAATTATCAAATGACAACATAATATCTAACATGAACACTCTGTTATTGATATTGAACATTAGAAGAGAAATTGCAAGTGATATCTTGACATGGTAATAGAAATTGAGAAGAAAAGAAATTTAAAAAGAAGATATTGACATACATTATTAAGCATCATCACAAGATATTGATAAATTGCTTTGGATAGAAATAATAAATTGCAAATGATATGTTGACTTACCTTATTAAGAACCATCAATTCACGTAGATTAAAAAAGATATATTAATGTTGTATCAATTTCTATTACCTTTATTGCAAATGTTGTATAGATTTACTTATCAAATTTACATGTATATAATGCCAATTTTTTTAAGTTAAAGAGTTAGTTTATTTTAGAAGGATTGAATCTTATGAATGTGCATTTAACCTTAAACAAGTGATATTAAGGTGTTCTCGACGGTGAAGCTAATATGTCATTAGTTATATAAACCCTTGAATTTTTACAATAACTTTAAATACGTTATTTTCTATGAGGGAAAAATAATAAAAGATAATTATATGTAAGATAGTTGAATGCACGAGCTCGAGGCCAAGAAAAAGAAGTGTTACGAGGTGCATTTTGATTAATATAAGATAAAATGTAGATAATTTAGTTCAATATTTATGTCAACCCATAACTTATTCATATAATGATGAGCTTAATTTTTTTACCGTTTCATTTCAAATTATTCATACCATAACTATATATTAAAAATTGGACTAAGATTTTAGGTTCACATTGTGTGAATACACAAATATTTAATATTAGATAACTTTGCCAAAGTATCCTTTAAACTAGAGCTTTATATGTTGACAACTTATGCACATGATGGTAACTATATCCATATAGTGCTCTCATGATCTCAAGAGCTCTATTAATTAATTGAACAAGTACTGGTTCAATTTAATGCTAGTTGAAGCCTTCAAAGATTAAGTTGATGCAGGTTGCGATGGTCAAGTACTTGCATTTGAAAAGCTAGTGCATGGTTTTTAATTATAGCATGTTGAAGAAAATTGACTAACAATAAATGAATTATTTCATTTTCAATTATAGCTTAATTAATTAAATTACAGAAAAGGATGAGTATAGCACAGTTGTATATAGTTCATCTTTCTTAGTAGTACGGTAAACGTACATTGAGTCTAAATATATGCATTCCCTTTTTAATCATAAGGAAAACTAGTTCAAAATATAAGCATATATACTCAATAATATGTAAGGTTTAATGAAAATCGTTGAGCAATTTAGTCATTGAGAAGTGTGGTATATTTTTTAAATCAAAATTAATCATAATTTTAGTTTAAAAGATGATCGTACAATTATTGATAAATATGCATGTTTTTATTACTAAAAATATTCATAATTTAAGTTCAAAATAATGCTTGTGTTCATAATTAAATAATATTTTTTTGGAAGGAAATAAAAGAGGAATCATTATCCAATATTGTGGACAGTTAGGAGCTGAGATTTCTCAATTAAGAGATTTCTTAATCATTTCTTAATTAAGACGTAATCGAAGCAAAAGAAGTAAGAAAAAAATTAATGGTGAAGACCTAACAATACACTATCTCATCGGCGAGACATCACTCACGTCTAAATCAAACACCCCTCAGAAGGGCAACACGGGTCTTGTCGTCCTTCGACGCAAGTTGTGTTCCCTCACAAAACCCCCCAATTATCTAAATTGCACCCTTGCATGTATATGATTATAGTGACTTTTGAATATGATCTAATATACGGTGTATATTTAGGTGTCTTTAAATGAAAATCTAGCTCAACTAATTGCAGGATTTAAAAGATATAATGCATTCTGATTGAAATTATTTATGAAGAGGATGACCCTAGTGAATTAAGATTTAGATTTATTTCTATTGTTAACATGGACCTGAGACTAGGGGTGTTCACTGGATCCGATTGATTCGATGAACCCGACGATTTAAACCGATCCAATCTCAATTGGATCGGATCAGATCGTTGGTCGGGTTAGATCTGAACCGATCCGATCATAATCTAATCACCAATTGGTCTGGTACAAAATTTAATTTTTCGAACCCGATCAACCCAACCAAACCCAATGACCCAAATATTTATATTTTTTATTAAATTTTAATAATTTTTTTATAAGAATTTTATACTATTTAAAATTAAAATATATTAAAAAATTATACTTCATATCCTTTAAAATCATTAGGAACCTTTGAAAAAATATATTTATTTCTTTTTAAAATATAATTAATGTTAAATATTATAAATAAAAAGTTAAATATCTAGAAAAATTTAATCGGATAAATCGTTTCGGATTCGATGACCAATTCGTCATCAACCCGACCCAACTCAACCCGAACAAAATCAATTAGGTTGGGTCGGATTTAGGATCGGGTCGGGCCAAATCTGATTCGTGAACACCCATACTGATACTTGGAGTAATTGAGTTCCTTTGAAGATTATTGTTCATAAATATCTATTTGGGTCAAAGAGAGACTCCATGGCCTTGCTAATCATATTGACATCGAGAACAATATGAACCTTCGATAGATTGATAATACTCATTATTAATTGTAATGCTTGTTTCACTTCATGCAAAATAAAATAGAATAATAATATGATCTAAAGATAATGGTTGACTCATATTGAACAAGGAAGCAATGGGCATCACAGGAGGAAATGCAATTGACATTTCTTTCACGGATTACGATATGGCAAGCAAAAAAAGGTCTAAGTGGAACTTGAGGTAAGGAATTATCCTACGGGTCTAAATTTAAGTTGATCATTTTCATTGTTAAAGTTATATTTTTTTTTACATATTGAGAAACTTATTTATGATTTTTATATGCTAGGGATCATAGCTTAGCGGAGGTTTCTCCCTTACGAATTCAATTTTGCAGGTAATTCAAATTCTTAGTAGGCATCGATGACATTGATAATGATATTGTTCGTGGTGGTCTATTGGTAAATGGCGTAGATCTTGATTGAGTCATGGTGGTCTTGCAAAAGAGGATAATAAACTCAAATTAGTCTTATTGAATTTTCGTGCTTACTTATGATCTTTCATTAGAACTCATGTAATAATTTTTTTTTCATTTTTTTTAGTTGAAAAGATATTTTAGTTAAAATATTGATTTTATATGATGTGTCCATGTGGACCTAATTTCTAGTTTAGTCAAAAGAAGTAAACTCGAAAAATTTTATGGGTTCGTAACGTCCCAAGAAGGTAGTCTATCAGGTGACCCGGTGTATTTTTAGAGACGTTACGTTAATTCTTTATATTCATAAGCTTTCTGCCACCTCCAACAATTTATTCCATTAATCACGCTACTGAAACAAATCAACAAACCCCAATTACCACCGTACATTAGGTGATTACGGTACACATCATCCAGAGCACTATAGTTAATAATTAATTATAGCCTTGGGTATTCATTTAGGTTCGGGGTTGCTGTAGACTTTCCTTTGCTCAAGAAAACTTTAACATTTACCCATTACTTATTGCACATGACACCATGATCGTGTGCTGCTATATGATTAAACATTGACTCTGTAATGCATTCAATTACTGTTGTTACCACTGTAACATGGTTACTAATATTATGACTATCCAACATTTTCTAGCAATCATTCTAGCACATTTAACATTTGATTAAGATCCCGTTCATTTACTCAATATAGCCAGGAATTAGTCTTAAGTTTACTACATATCCTGTAGTTTCACCGACGCCAAACACACGCGTCTTTGGAGAACATAAGGGAACAGAATCAGATTTAAAACTATATAAACAAATATTACTATAATCAAAGGTTTTATAATTCAAAATTTGCCATACAAGTTTAAAGTTATCACTTGATATTGAACGTTCAGATTTAAAACTATGCAAGGTGCGTTCTGATTAATTTTTACATACATATATAAATAATTGTATTCAATAACTGAATCCATAATTATTCACTTGATGTGAATTTAATTTTTTATCGTTCAATCTTAAATTATAGATACTATAATTGTAATGCCCCCAAATGCACACTCCATCACCTCGCAGAATGCCCACTTAGAAACGCTACTAACTTACATCTTGAACTTTTCTTTTGACCAATTTATTGGTCAATACTATGAACGTATCAATACGAAAGCCAATACATAAACATAATCATGACCTATGTCATGTGCAAGTCATCTCATCATTTCTCTGGGTACACAGAAAAACCTAAGACTGAAACGAATCATCATTTATTTATACCTATTTGCCTGCAGCATCGAAATGCACGAAAGACAATCCTCCCATGAACTAAGAAACCCAATTTAAGAGAATATTTTTTTATCAATATCTTACCTCTTTCATTTCAATAACAATGGCAAGAACATTAATTATACCTAACTCTCATGGTGTAGAATATCAATATACTCAGACCCAGTTCATTATACAATTTTCATTCATCTTGAGTAGCATCTTTTAATTCAATCAATAAGTCATTTGGGAAAATTAATGTCATTCAATTCGCTCCATCTTTCATCTTTTTGCTTCCCTTTCCAATCAATCATTTTCTATCAATTACTTTCAATCAATCATTTTCAACTATTGGTATATGAAGAATTCAGCGATCCGGGGCCAATATGGTTAGCTAAGTCATGGGTCAACCTGAGACCCGTCAATAATAATAACAATTAAACCAGGAGAGAGCACCAATAACCCTTAGGGAATTAAAGTCTACTCTCTCTATTGATAATCGAGGACACCAATTACTCTTATAAGATTAAAGCTTGTCATCTTACAATAACTTAGAACACTGATAATCCTTATAGGATTAAAGCTTGTTCTCAATAAACAATGAGAAAACACTAATAACCCCTATAGAATTAAAGCATGTTCTCCAAAATTTTCGGGGCCTTCCTCTTCATGGATAATTTCAATCATAAACATTTAAATCTTTTATCTTTCAATTTCTTATAAAACTTGATTTACTAAAAGTGCACTAGACCTACCTCAATCAAGTTCAAACAATCATACAAACATAGCATCAATCATTCCAGGACACGACCCGCATCGGAGGTGACACAACCCGTGTTGGTACCGGGTCAAGCGGCGCTCAAGCGAACACGACTGATAGGGCATTTTACAAAGAGAATGCAGATCGTGTTAGTTGTTAACACGAAATATTTTATTCTAACATTAGCTTACCGTTTTTCTTTAGGGTAAACACGAATTATGCTAATGGTGGCCAAGTTTGTTTTCTTTTACAGGGTTTATCTTATTGTTTTATTCGAGGAAGATACGATTTGTTTCAGGAAAACGAAACGATCATTCATTTTCTTTAAAATCTTTAGGACACGTACTGCGTCAGGCACATGACCCATTTCCTAAGGGCGTGTTGAGTTCGGTCAAAACAGCCTGCATCAAAGGTTGATGCGGCCGCCCTCCTGTGGAACACAGATCGTGTCAACAAGACAAGGGGCCCGTTTTAGGCGATTAGATTATTATCTTTCACCGCGTCGTCCGTCGACGCGGTCCGTACTTGGTGTGTCTAAAGCCGGCTAGGAAGACGCGAACTGTGTTATGGGAAACACGGTCGGCGTCTAATTTTCTCTTATGCATTAAATCAATATTTCCTCTTAATCATTCTTTTTTCTATCATATATATATGAGAAACCCTAAAGTTGATCCTCCTAGTTACATACCTCAATTTTTGTATCGTTCTCGTTATTCGCGAAGATGAAATGACACGGACGAGCACACGTGACGCTGTCCATGTCCTCCTTGGACATGACCTGTTTCCTTAGCTCTTCACGGTGCTCTGACACCTGGTTGAAACGCGGTCTATTTTATTCCTTTTCTAGTACAACCATGGCATGCATCCCATGTGGACACGGTCTGTGTTGGTCCTCCATGAACCGCGGCGCTGAGAGAGAGAGAGAGAGAGAGAGAGAGAGAGAGAGAGAGAGAGAGAGAGAGAGAGAGAGAGGAGAATATTTGATGCCTTGGGTTTGAGAAAGAAAATAATGAGGGGAGAGGAGGGGTTTGGTCCTATTTATAAGGAAGAGAATTCATCTCAAGATGGAGTTTGAATGTATTAAAACTTTTACTTTATATGTAATTATAATTCTATAAGATAATCTTTCATATGTTTAGGTGTCCTTTAAATATTTATCTTTGTAGAACTAGGAATATTTAAATTGATAAGAAACTATTACTATAACAAATTGACTTCAATTCAAACTCTTTTCCTGATCCTAACCAACTATATCTTTGCTTATCTTATCATATTTTTCCTTTATTTTATTTTTATTTATTTTAAAAACCTGAGGTGTTACATAATAACCTCCTTAAAAATAAAATCGTCCTCTAATTTGGACGTCATCTAAATTCATCAAAATTTCATATTTGTTTCCTATTTTCAATCAATCAATATCAAGACAACCCAAAAATACATTAATGATGTCAATGTCCTCTAATTATATATCTTAATCATCATGATATTCTTTAGTTGGTACTTTGGTCAATCTTTCAATCATGATCATTGTCATAGTCTCAAAAGGAATATCCACCTAACTTTTGTAAAATTCATATCCTCAAATTTAACATCGAAAATCATATAATCCAAGTATCATTTCATAATTTAATCATCAAAAATTATAAAATTAATATATCTCTTTATCTACTCATATAAAAGATCACATATAGACATTTTATCCTCAAGACATTATTCATTAGTACTATCCTTAAATAACCTCCTTAGAAATCATGTTATATCATTCTTTGGGACATTTCCATATCAATTTCAATCATGAGTAAATCTCAGTATTCATCTTTCATTAGAAAATTAGTCTTAATTTAAATCCAAAAATTCTTCCGAACTTCTTCTCATCATTCAAATCACCCCAATAGTTAAATTCATGATAACCTCCTTAGGACTTAACATATATCATTCTTGATGGCACGGTAATTGTTCGTGATACTTACACACTCACTCTATCTATTTAGAGACACCTAAGAAATGTCTCTCGTTAGGCTCTGATATCTTACTGTAATGCCCCCAAATGCACACCCCGCCACCTGACATTAGGGGCAGACCCACATATAGTGTGTGTGTGTGGGCGGGGGGGGG
>LTAE01010473.1:0-16803 GCA_001647135.1 Pontederia paniculata
GCTGGACACGGGCGTGCTCCCCAACCACGCTTCCTTCAAGGACGACGGCGTGCTGCCGCCGCTGCCAAGCTGGAAGGGGCACTGCGACTTCAACCCGCCGCTGTGCAACAACAAACTCGTCGGAGCGAGGTCGTTCATCAACGGGTGCAATGACCCGCCTTTGGACGCGGACGGGCACGGGACGCACACCGCGAGCATCGCGGCCGGGAACGTCGTCCAGAACGCGAACGTTCTCGGCGCCGGGAGAGGCGTTGCCTCGGGCGTCGCGCCGGGGGCGCACTTGGCGGTCTACAAGGTTTGCCACAATGGCGGCTGCTTTGCCAGCGATGTCTTGGCGGGCATAGACCAGGCCATCGCCGACGGCGTTGACGTGCTCTCTATATCCTTGAGCGAAGGCGGCGGCGCGCCATTTTACGAGGACAGCGTCGCCATAGGCGCGCTTTCGGCGATCGAGAAGGGGATCTTTGTCAGCTGCGCCGCCGGCAACTCTGGTCCTTCCAGGAGCACCGTAGAGAACGAAGCTCCTTGGGTCCTGACCGTCGGCGCGAGCTCCATGGATCGAACTATGAACGCCATCATAAAGCTCGGAAACGGTGATCATATAGCCGGCGAGACGGCGTACCAGCCGGTCGGATTCACCAGTCTCCTGCTGCCGATAGTGTACCCCGGCGCGGCGGGCGGTTCTCGAGCGAAGGCGTGCAGCGATGGATCACTGAGCAGGATCAACGTCAAGGGCAAGGTGGTGCTCTGTCACACCGGAGGAACCAACACGACGATAGAGAAGGGTGCGGTCGTGAAGGAGGCCGGCGGAGTGGCCATGATACTAATGAACAGCGAGAAAGAATTATTCACCTCCACCGCCGAAGCCCATGTGCTGCCGGCGTCGCATGTCAGCTACTCTGATGGAACCAAGATCATCAACTACGTCAAGTCGTCCTCGAATCCGACGGCGACCATCTCCTTCAAAGGCACCTTGTACCAGTCCTCTCCGGCGCCCGCCGTCGCGTCCTTTTCCTCCAGAGGCCCAGGCCTCTTTAACGACGGAATTTTGAAGCCCGACGTCGTCGGACCCGGCGCGAACATCATCGCCGCATGGCCGTTCCCGGTCGGTCCGCCATCCCTCGCTCCGGCAAACGATGACAACTCAACTTCATCATTCAGCATAATCTCCGGTACGTCCTTGTCCGCCGCTGCGCTTGCAGGTATCGCCGGACTAGTGAAGCTCGCGCACCCGGAGTGGTCGCCGGCCATGATAAAGTCGGCGATCATGACGACGTCGGACATGCTAAACTCAGACGGCAAACCGATAGCCGACGAGACAGGCAATGGCGCTAGTTTCTTCGCCATGGGAGCAGGCCATGTCAACCCGTCCAGAGCCATGGAGCCCGGCCTGGTCTACGACATCCAACCTATTGACTACATCCCTTATCTCTGCGGCTTAGGGTACACAGACAGCCAAGTCTCGGCCACCGTCCGCCGGAGAACTGACTGCTCGCGAGCAGAGACGATGACAGCAGAAGACCTGAACTACCCGTCGATATCTGTGTCAGTGGAGTCGAACTCGGATAAGACGGTGAGCAGGAGAGTTACGAACGTGGGAGACGCTGACTCGATCTACGCAGTGCAAGTGAGAGCGCCGGAGGGGGTGGAGGTGAAGGTGTACCCTGAGAGGCTGATCTTCTCGGAGGTGAACCAGAGCATGCCCTACAATGTCTACTTCAGCGCCAAAGACACGGGTGGGCGACATGGTCGGATATCTGAGGGCTACCTGCGCTGGGTCTCCAACAAACACGTAGTGAGGAGTCCCATAACAGTTTTGTTCACCTAAAAATGAGAAAAGAAAAACTAGGGTACGTAACAGCTGTGGGGATTGGAGATAGCGAGATATCATAGGTTTTCAGTACCAAATATATATATGGGAAGAAATAACATTTCTACGAAATGGTTGTAGTTCTTTATGAGTTTGTCATTCGTTTTCTTTTAATTTATTAGGAAGAACATTGGAAATTTCATTTGCGATTTATATGTTTCAATATTTGTAATCTTAACAAAGTGTATTTTTCCTATAGAAAAGGATGAGTATTTTGTGTTGCAGGAGATTTCACTATTTGAGGATACGAGTTTGTAAACTCCTACAGGTAAATTAATTTTAGATATTATGAAAGATAATGAACAATGAAATTTATTTTCTTAAAAATTAAAAGTACACATATAAATTTATGGAGAGCATTTTATGATCGCCAACGAATTTAACACATATATCAATGAAGCAGAAAAATGCGTGTGTGACATATATACCAGAATTCACAGCATTGCACTGTATCCCAAAGGCTTTTTCTTCAAACGAAAAATCTTGTATTATAACTTTCTTTTATATCAGCCTGTAACAACAGATGCATATCTCAAGTGTTTCGAGCACTTACATGAACGATGACAACCTTTTATTAGGAACAATGCTGCCATGTCTCGGTAAACGTACTTGTATGATTGTATCTATCGTTCATGCTCATTTTTACAAGTTGAAGAAAAGAAAAAAAACAATACCAACTAAAAGTAACAGAGAGAACAACAAAGTTAAATTGCAGTAAATGATCTTGACAACAAAAGGAAGACATAAAACAACAGTCTCATAATAATGAATCAAAATGCAGCATTTACAGTTCTACAATGTGATTCAAGCATTATGTAGTATATATATATACACACTAGATTATATTGTACAGCTAATTTCAAACTTATGATGTTAAAGGTTGATCACTCCTGCCAAATATTCAACCAATTAAAGGATTTATACAGTAAAACAAAACTTTGACAGAAATAATGAACAAGAATTGCTAAGGAAGCAATGGCACAAACAGATTTATTTGCCTTCACCAACAAAATGGAAACCACCTCTTTTTTCCTCCATTGAGTTCTATCCGAAGAATGTAATTATTAGCAAACTGTACACAATTATACTGTACAAATTGTACCATGCTGTAGAATCTTCCCCTTTTCTGCACATACTCGATTCGCTTACCTAATCAAGTCCTAAAGATTGAAAAAAAAAACGAACGAATTGTACCAAAATAAGAAAAAAAAGGAACGAAAACATAGAGGAAAAAGAGGGTTACGAGTCTCCTCCTGTGAAGGCCCAATTCTACGACAACTCAAAACACCGCCGGCCCAACGACCAACACGTCCTTGGGCTTGAACGAGGGGTCCAATGTGCAGTAGCCTACCACCTTCCCGTTCGCGTCGCACAGCAGGCGGGTCACGGCGGCCCCCGGCGACGTGGGAGGCGCCGGGTCTCCGTCGGCGCTCAATCGCCGGGGTTTGATCCACCGGGACGGCGGCGCAGGAGGCGACTCCTCCTGGACGCCGACGGGAAGGTGNAGGCGGGTCACGGCGGCCCCCGGCGACGTGGGAGGCGCCGGGTCTCCGTCGGCGCTCAATCGCCGGGGTTTGATCCACCGGGACGGCGGCGCAGGAGGCGACTCCTCCTGGACGCCGACGGGAAGGTGATCTGTTGGTGCTCCGCCGGGCGTTGGCCCGTCCTTGATTTCCTCCATCAAGCTTAGCAACTCCGGTGGGATGTCTTCCTCCGGCGTCGTCTTGACAGTCGAAATCGGCGTGCTGAGATCGATCAACGGCGGATCTTCTTCGGCGGCGGCGACGGGGGAGGAGGATGCGGGATCAGGCGGCAGGACGAAGCATAGGAATAGGCGTACTGGAGTGGATTTCTTGGCGAGGGGGAGCGGGTTCTTGGCGCGTCGGAGGCACTCTGCAAAAACGGAGCAGAGGGTTTCGTCGTCGGGTACGTCGGTGACGGCATCGGGGGAATCCCCGGGGAGCCGACACTTCAGCACGACGCGGGAGACGTCTAGGCCGGTCCCGGGGAAGAGGGAACAGAGCGCGGAGAGGAGGAGGACGAGAGGTAAGGATGTGTCGATGTAGGCAAGCTTGGAATCGCCGCCGGTGTAGAAGAGGTTTGGATCGCCGGACGGGTGCGTGACGAAGGCGCCGCCGTAGCTGCAGATGACCTTCAGCCGGCCGGAATCGTCCGTCTTCCGATCCGTAGTCGACGACGATGGCGGCTGTTCGTGGATGCCATCGGCGCCGGCGGCAGCAGTCTCCATCCGGGAGGAAGATTAGGGTTTAAGATTTGGTGGTTAACCAAGAGAATTGTTTTATTTTGGAATTTGGCACGACGAAGTGGGATAATTAGGGGATATTATTATTATTATTATTATTATTATTATTATTATTATTATTATTATTTATCGCTAGATATTTATTACTATAATTAGATTTTTTTGAGCCACTAAAATGTTCTCCTCTATCAATTACTAGTTTACTACACAGGATTTTATTTTGTTCTATTTTCAGTTATCATTTATTATATTTCGATATATGTCCCGTTCTATTTTGATTAACTAATGTATTAATAATGATTTATCTTTGTTTGTATAAACTTCTATGTTTAAACATAAAGCAAAATTGATGACTTGGTCATGAAATCACAAAATAACTCTGGAACAAAGCTTGTAAGAATTATTAAAATTTTTTTGGCGTAATTGTAAGATATATGGACACAATTTTTTTTTTAGTCGAACCCCATCCGTGTCTGAATTCAGTCCGGACGGACGCGATGAAAATAAAATTTTAATTGATTCTAAATATCAAACTTGAGATTACTAATTTTTATCATTTATTAGTGTATAGACTCGCTAATCGTCAATAAATTTAATTTATGAATACATAATTTAAGTTGATCTAATGAAGGATAATTTAATATAACTCACATTTTTATTTCTCTTGTCATACATAGATTTCTTTCGGTTAGTCTTATGGATTTGAATTTTTTTGGTGATGATTTGAATTACGAAGAAATCTTACAAGATTTAATTTCGTTAGAAGCAAACGTACATTCGCTTAGCAGTCCAATTCTTTATGCATTTAAATTTTTTTTGGTGGAACTTTATTCAACTATACTTGATAAATCGAAAAAAAATTACTCTCTAAAATTCTACACACCCAAGGGAGTTAGCCTAGTGTTGAAATTAAGCTAAACGTGTTTTCATATACAATATAAAATATAAAAAAAGGTTTTATGTAATTGCTTCAAAATAGATAAGTAAATAAAATAAAATCTCACAGCACCTTATGGACTCCCTCTGAACGCAGCTCAAATACAATAAAGTGATAATCATCCACATACCCGTCCATGACGCCATCAGTGGATTGCTGTTGAAGTGGGACTCTTATGTTTTTATTGTTTTGATTCTTTTTCCTTTTTGATCTATTTATCTTTACCATCGAAAATTATCGATCCTGATGCTCTGCAAACTTTTTTTCTCTCTCTTCTTTCTATTGAGTTTTTCACCTTAATTTTCTTTGTATTATGCAGTCTGAAGCAACTGTGTCATTGCCTCATTGATAATGTAGATTCACGCAGAGCAAATGCATATTATTGTGCTTTTAGAGAAGCAAATGGCATCTACATACAGCAGGAAAATATAGGCTGCAAGATCTGTATTGGGCATACAAATGCATAAAATGATATGAATCTTTCATATTCAAACAACATACTTGTTTGTAGCAATGCAGTTGCTTGTTCGCCAACTACAACCATGAGTAGTTTAACTCAGACAACGCTGGTTGCCTGAGAGCTTCTCCTCACTACTAGCGAATGACCAGTGAGGAACTTCTTGTACCATCTGGCGGATAGCTTTGCCCTTCGTTCTTGTGTGCTGTGATCCACATGAAACAGTCCAAATCTCACTGTGTAGCCAAATGTCCACTCGAAGTTATCAATTAGAGACCACACAAAGTAACCTCTCACATTGGCGCCTTGCCTAGTCCAGGACACATTGTTAGAAATTTCACAATCTGATCATGTACTGCAGCAGACAGTATAATTGAGTCACAACCTTCGGTGTGTCTCTTTCTCATTCACAGAAAAAAAAAAACTACTACTCTAGATTTCTTTTAGTTATTCAACCTATGTCCAATTGCTATTAACACACCAGTTCAGCTCGAATTCAGTACTAATAGTTCCCTCATCTCTGAACTTGGAGTTCAGATGATACTCAGTGAGTGATTAATTCTCTAGCTTTGATTTAGTTTCATATATGTGCATATAGTTGAAAGAACACAGAGAAATACCTCATGGCAGAAGATAAAGAAGTGAGGTATCTGCTGATGTAGTCCACTCTTTTCGTATCATTGAGTGAATTCTTTAAAGGTAAGTTACCTTCGTCTGGATAACCTGAAAAAAGGCATCACAATAATAAGAGAAAGCGTGAGGGTCCTTGAGGTAGATGCAAGTGAAAGGAATTTCTTTTTATAATTGATTACAAGTTGAAGTCTGCTTAAATGCTTATTACATTCCAAACTACTATGACCATATTCTCTTGGCATGCAAATCCTTTATTTTAAGGTAAAACTACAGCTGAAATGCTGACTCTAATAGTGAAATGGCGCACTGCATAACTGAGATGTACTCTCACACTAATGTTTGGGGATTATACATTATGAAATATTTTACCAGTATCTAGGGAGCCTTTGTCTTTATAAAACCAGAGCACGCCTTTCTAGTTTTCAAGAACAGCACATGGCTGCTTGAGTTCTTTCCCTATGTACTTCATGGAAGTGTACTGTTATAAGGTAGATCCATCTTGGCTGCATCAACTTAGTGTAATAATGTGATATTCTTAGTCAATCAATTGAATATGAAGTTAAAGCAATCCATTTGTAAAAAGAAAAAAGAATTATCATTTGATCTTGATTATTGACTTCTATAACTTTTTCTCTTTCACTTGATCGACACCCTTCTTCTAAGGCAGAAGTCAAACTTAGGTGCAAATACTAGCAATTGTTTATGTTGGTCTTTGACTCTCTAGCTATTAAAACAGTTAGCTGACCTCAATTAATCCAATGTTCTTTCTCATCTAGATCCCAATCAACCACTTAAAAGAAATGCTCCGTGAAAAACTATGATTCACTGAATCAGGCTTATCAATGAAAAAGACTTTTGTTGTTAGTAACCATATTTCACTAACCATTTTCTGTAATGTATATGGGAGTATTGTTGTATCTTTTCACGATCCGCATGACAACCTTTTCAATACCTTCTGGAACCACAAAAATTAACGGCATTGCTGTCTGCATAAGTACAACTAAATAGATGTAAGCATGAAGTATACATATGTACTAATTGATTAAAAAAAATGGTATTACCAAGATAGATAGGACATAGTTCTAATGGCACAGAAGGATTTGAAAATAAGATATCCAATTTCAGAAAGTACTTGGTGCTGTCTGCACCAATACCATTTACTCTTGGAGATCATTTTCAGAAAGTAACGGTTATCTCAGTAATTTCATTTTTCCATTTGGCTAACTCTCGGTGCGAGTTCATGCAACAGAAGTAGCATAAAGATTGAAATCATTTGATAGATTGTGATATGTTCGGTGACATATTAGTCTTTTTTCTCTTAATTAGCCTTTTACACTAATAGAAGAATTTCACGAGATGCATTCATACCGAAGCGCCAATCAGCTGCCCATCTCTTTCTGGAGAGGTAAATACTAGTGCATTCCCATTCAAGATATCCAAAATACAGGAAGAGAACTTGCAGTCTTTCACATAAAGGCTTGTGTAATGATTGACTCCAATGAAATCCAACTTGTTCTGCAGTAAGTTCTTTTCTTCAATTGTGAATTTGGGTAATCTTGTAGCTAGCATGTCGCGCATTTCTTGTGGATAATCTCCAAGAATTATTGGATCTAGAATCCTTCAGATATGTATATGATTAGTGAAAGTTTTAGATATTACTGTTGGAGAAAGGTTCTTCTATATAACTGACACTGTCATTACACAAATTTAGTGTTTAATGCATGATTGGGTATGTCGCATATCATGGGTTTGATTATCATAACCAGAAGATATTGTATTGTATTATGATTGTTTCAAAAGATATTTATATAAATAAGAAAATAGAAGACAACTCTTTTCAAAAAAAAGAAAAGAAAAGAGAAGACAACTGTTCCAATGTGATTATGGCAACACATTTTCTTCAAAACACAGAAATGGCAAACAAAAATCACTAAATGATTGACAGACAATTGGGAGGAGAAAAGCAACAGATTGAAATGTGAACTCGGAAACTTGTATGAATTAAGTGATACTTAAGTATTACAAACATTCAGAGGGCGAAAAGTGTGCATTTGATATTAATTCAATGCTTTCTAATTTGTCAGAAAAAAGAAATTCACCATTCAACATCAAAAGTGAAAGCACGCTGAGCTGCCAGATGATCCTCTTCGGTATCACTTAATGTCTCAAACCATTGTATGCTAAGCACAATGCCTATTGAACCTCCTTGTTTGACCTTGAAAAAGAACATGCAAGAAGTGTTTATTCATTTAGAAATTAGTAGATTTTATATTACTTTGTTTTTTCAGCTTCTTGTTAACGTCAATTTTATGTATGTAAGAAGGAAAGTGAAAAACATGGAGCTCTCTTTTTTTCAAAAAATTACATGCATTTAAAGTGTTAATGTCTTCAGTTACCTGATATCTTTTCTTATAAATATCAACTGCAGTTGCATGTGACAAGATAATATTGTGAGCTGCAATGTATGGTTCAATTGCAGAATCTCCAGAACTGCAGTTTCCATAAGGCTCTGAACAATGGCTTGGGGGATATACTCCATTCATATAACTAGATTTCACCATAAAGTTTGGCTCAGTAAATGTAACCCAAAATTTTACTCGATCACCAAACTCCTTGAAACATACTTCTGCAAAGTAGCCAAACTCTTCCCTGCAAATTGTATAAAGCCCATGTCCAGTTGAGTAATGTTACTATCTGGAGAGAAAGTAGCTTCCACACAAATTATGCAGAGGAATGAATGTACCTTACCTTTGAACTCAACCATGCTCCATGTTGAATTTCAAGTTCATGAGGAATATCAAAGTGGCTTAGTGTAATAAACGGTTGAATTCCTAATTGGTAATCACAGCAAGCAGAAGAAGTGATTGAGATTTTTTTCCATGTTATGTATCAAATTTTTTTATTGTTTTTCTCTACCAACTTATTTTTCTTTTCTTTTTTTCTTGAAACAACACGACTGGTGAGAGATGGATGAATTAAAATTCGTTTACCTCTGAGCAAGAGGTAGTCAACAAGTGCATTGTAAAATGTTATTCCTGCTTGATTTATGCCTCCAGACTTTCCACCTATCATCAAGGGGAAAGATTCATAAGCAACAGTAAAAAAAATCCAGTAGCAACCATAAAATTACATGAACTTACTTGGAAGTACTCTTGACCAGGCTATGGAGAACCTATAAGAGTTCACTCCAAGGGATTCCATTAAGTCAAAATCTTCCTGCTTATAGATTCATGATTAGTTCTTACTTATATGAAAATACAGGTAGAAAAATATATATGGCGGAGAACAATTTAGTATAACAGAAAGAATGAAAAAGGAACACATGGATCATGATCCATAACTGGATAAAATTTTGATGGTTGATGTGAATCTAAATTTTTTTTTACTTTTGTTTATGATATCATCATAGTATCATTTATTGACATTCACCATATATTAATTTGATTCAATGGTTAATCAACATGTGTAAATCTTCTACGGGTCCGTATATTCTTTTTCATCATTGATTTATATATCCCTTAATCTCATAAAATTTATATTTACCATGAAGAGGTGATAATGGTCATCAGCAACATCTCCATTGCTTCCATCTTTTATATGTCCTGGCAAAGAGAAGAAATGATTTCTTAAAGTGATTATTGTTACGGAAAATATGCGAGAGAGAGAAATCAATGCAGAGAACCACACGAATTTACGAGGTTCACTCTTAACTGGGCTACGTCCTCGGCGGCGGCTAGAGTTGTTTCTTTGATGTGGTAAAACAGTAGATGATACAAGATGCAGAATAACCCAAACCCTAGGGAGTTTATATATGGACTCCCAATACAAAATAGGAAACAGACCTCGTATGGACGGGCGGCTTCGCCGCCCCAAATATTCGACGGCTGTGATGCGCAGGGGGTCATATGGGTTTCCATTGGGTTAAGATTCAAGGCATTATTAATAATTATAAATGTGAAATATGTTTATACACACAACACATGGAAATCTTATAATAGTTATTATCTAGCAGCATCGCAATTCAAAAGTAGACATCTGGGATACTCGATGGTGCGATTTGAATTGGACTCCTCGAACCTGGTTCAGATTGTCAATGTAAACTGACCAGAGAGAATGAGACAAAGCCTAAAGGGGAGAGCACTTAGACATTTCACTTTGAGTACGAGGAAGTCCGCAGGGAGGAATTCCTCCGGGCGTATTACTGTTTTTCACCAAGGGGGTGGATCGAAGCGATTGCAGCGAAAAATTGACCTGAAACGAAGCACTTCGTCTATTGGCATTGTAGAAAGGATCGAATATGATGGCAGCTATAGGGGATTGTCCAGGATATTATGCATCTAACTGTTTCATTTCAACATTTTGTTTGTAAACATTGTTACCGCAAAGCCTATAGGGCTGCAGACTTTTCGGCGAATTTTGGCCTAGGATTGTCTATTGACACTTTTTGGGAGGAGGACCCTCCTCTGGGCCTCAGTATCATGTACTCAGATTCTCCTGACTCCTTTGAATAGATAATCTGCATCCTTTCATTTAAGAAAAAGCAGCTTTGCAAGTCATGAATTAAGGATGGCCAGATTTGTTTACCACTAAAGAACTTCATGTGTGAATCTATGATTGATTAGTGGAAGCAAGCTACCTAGATAATGTTACCTTATCCGCGTCCCATCAGAATTAGTAGTAAGTTTAGGAATGGAAATTAACTATATCATAAACACGAAGATCAGTAATGAGTTTTGGCTAAAAGTTTGGTTTGGTAGATGAACCTCAATTGTTATGCTGTAATCAAACAACTCATGTAAATTGATGTATAAAATTACAGATATGTTGTCACAATCCATAATTAACTATTATTCTTTACATTATGGATGAATTGCAAGGAATAATGTGTCTGGGGTTACCTGCTGCATGAGAAAAAATATCCTAATTGCTCAAACCTTTGTTGTCCTCTAGATATGCACCTTCAATCTAAAAGGAAATAGCATGCATGAGAACTAAGAAAACTGATGGTCTGTGCGGTGAAATCAGCACACAAAAAAGAAAGGTAAATAAATACCTAATTGCTACAATTGATTATGTTCTCAATAATTTTGCAAAACTTGTTTCCGGATGGTGAATTTTTGTTGAAGATTCTTAAAGAATTCAGTACTTTTCCTCTTTCTCTCACTTAATCATGTTGCTCAAATGACTTTTTAATCCTTTCCTACAGACACAGCTACAATTCACAAATCAATCCCAACCTGCTCAAATTCTACTATTCCTCCCAATGGCTTCTGGTTCATTAATCTCAGAACAACAGAAAACTAGCAAGGAGTTGAAGCACTCTCCACGGATTTGTGGGCTCGGATATAAATGAATTGATCATTACTACATGCATTCTGGAAACTTATTCCAAACGGAGAGGACGAGAAGGACTCGTCACCTGGTAAGCAGAAGTTGCGGTGCCGAAGAGGAAGGACGCCGGGAAGTCGCTCCGGCTGACGGCTGCAGTGAAGGACAGCAGCTGAAAGAGCAAGCAGACGGCCATTACTGCCTCCATCTCCATGCTCCCTGCTCCCTGCTCCCTGCTCACCGTCGGCACCGACACCTTCTCTCCTGCCCTTTCTCTCACCAGGGATTCAGGAGCCAACTCCAACCATTACCACTTTCATTAAACTTTCGAAGTAGATTTTGAAAACTGCGTTACCAAAAAAATATTACTCATTTGGTCGTTTGATTTTGAAATATAAATTAAAAAATAATATAATATTATCAAATATTCTTTTTTTGTTTTATAAATAAATATTATATGTATTAAATTAAATATGGTAAAATTAGAACACGAGATGAATATAATGGAAATACGAAATATATTTTCAAAATAAGAAAATATTATTCCTTTTTAATATGGATCGATCAAGACAAAGTAAATTTTTTAATATATTTTTGTTGAGAGAACAAGACTATTTTGAAATGGACTGGAATATCGGGGTCCTATTTTACCTCATTATTAAATTATTTGTGGATTAAGTTAATCTTTTCCTTTTTTTTCTGTCAATAAAGTATGACACGCTAAAAATGAAAATGACATTTTAACAATCATGTTCCCTTTTAAAATTAAAATAAAAGCTTGTACACATATCGATTGAATTTTCTTTGACATGCAAATTTAATAAAAAAAAAGTCAATTCTACAAATATGATGAAAAATAAATATCTTAATGTGAAGACATAACAACGTGTTTGGGTGGATGGATGAAAACGTATTATGTGGTTGAGAAAGACGTACACGAGAAGAATAATTAAATTATCGATCCAACAAAAAAAATTGGGATATCACAATTGTGCAATAAATACCAAACAACTCTATAAAAAATAATAATGATCCTAGTCATACTACAATAGATCATTTCCAGGAGATCAAGCTCTAATATACTATTTCAAGTAGATAGAAATTTCAACATAATTATTTCAAACAAGTTATCAACAAAATATATTCTACTGCGTTTGGATGCAACAATATAAATTCTAATTAGTTCTCAAGACAATCAATTAAATGAAAAAAAAATTATATGGTGTTTGAGTGAAAAAGAAAAACTAAAAACTAAAAACTAGATATTTTAATTCATTAGATATTTAAACAGAATTCTATGACTAAAAAATAATTTATTTGATTAAATGAGAAAAATAATAGTTTTATTATAATACAATATTTCACGCAATTTATGAAACAATACCAAATTAATTATATTTCTAAAAAATCAATAAAGTTATAAATTATGCTGCGTTGTAGAATATTTTTATTTAAAAATAATAATACTCACTAATTTGTTTAGTGTTGTAACTAAGGGTCTATTTGGTTAGAGGTAAAAGGAGGAGAAAGGAGGGAAAAGGAAATGAGGTTAATCAATTTACCTTATTTGGTTGTATTTTTAATCGAGGGGAATGGAGGAGAATATCCCCTTCATTTACTCTCATTCCCCTCTAAACCCTCTAAATGTTCATTTTTCTTTCAACCCCAAATCAGGGTGAAAAGGAGGGGAAAGAAATATTTAAACTAAACTTCCAATATTATCCATATCTAATTAAAATATATAGACACATACATTAGGGTATATTTGTCCAACAAAAAATATAATTCTCTTCCCTTCCCTTTAGTTAGATCATCCAAACAAGATTAGTTGTTTCACCCCATTCTCTTCCATTTCCTTCCCCTCCGTTACCTTCCCTTCCCCTTAATGAGTGTTGAACCGAACAGACCCTAAAGTTAAATAGTGGTAATTTTTAATGAATTTATATTTTTGTTAACTCATCAGTAAGAGTTGATAATTTAAATAAATTAGTAATATTTTAATATCATCAATATATAGTTAGTATTTTAATTGTTTACCTTCATATTAGACATAAAGTAAAATATACATAACTTTATTTTTATAAAAAAATATCACATATATTTTAATAAATCCTATAGTAATTTTTTTATTAAAAGGTTTACAAAGTTTATAGTAATAAATAAATAATATTATCATATTTTACTATTAAAATTATAATAAAATATACTTGTTTTTATATAAATAATAGTATTATTTTTTCAACTACTAGCGTTTTAGGTTAAAAAAGATATTTTATTAATATATTGCTAAAGTAATAAATTATTCTAAAAAAGTCAAGTCATCAAGAAAAGAAAAAAAAATTGATTCCAGCCTAGTGCAACCAATTTTAGTTCTTGCTAAATCACCATATCATAACTTGGTTCTTCTAATCATTGTTTTTCATACTGTTTGATAGAACCAATCAACTAGAGGGTGACCCTAGTTTCGGTATCTAAAGGAGGACATAACCTTTTAATAAAAGCTCCATTAGGTCCTTAGTTAGAATTCAATAACAATCCTAATTAATGTCAACTATTAAAATAAGTAAAAAAATAAAATAATTAAAAATACTAGTCCCAATCAAATATTAAAGCTTTGGTAAGTAGGATCTAAACATTGCACTGCAAGCAACTCCTCAACAATATGAGATGTGAGAAAGGAAAATATCAAAATCATAATATTACTTGTTCCATCAGTTGTATCATTAATAAGTTTGAACTTTGAAGTTATTAACCACTTTTTATATTACTAAGTTTGAGATTGTAAACAAAATAGTATTTCCATTTTGTTATGGATGCATTTAGGAAGTACAATTTGGGATTTTTCAAATTCATGAGGATAGTTGATTTGATAAACTGATTACCGAGGGTCCGTTTGGTTAGAGATAAAAGGAGGATAAATAAGGAGAACTAAAAAGATGTTAGCATTTTTTAACGAAAGAGAATGTTCCCTTTATTTACCTATATTTATCCTCAAAAGTTTATTTTCCTTCCAACCTCGAAATGGAGTGTAAAGGAGGATAAAAAAATATTTATAACATATTTTCAATTTCAATCCTATATAATTAAATATATAAACATGTATATTAAGATATATTCGTACACCAAAAATTATCATTTTCTTCTCTTCTTTTTAATTATGTTATCCAAACAAGATTAACTATTTTACCTCATTTCTCTTTCATTATATTTTTTTTTTAATTTTTCTTTTCCTCCATTACTTTTCTTTCTCCTTAATGATCCTCAAACTAAACGTACCTAAGTCTAAATAGACTAGGAGAATTGGTTTGTTTATAGACTCACAATTGAATATATTGTTTGTTCTTTTTGTTGATAATGTCTTGAATATTAATCCAGTGGAAACCATATGATTCTTGTGCATCACAGTCTCTCAAATCATTGGGGCGATGAAGCCGCTCATCCTATATGAGGGTCTTGGGGACAAAGCCCGAGGGGGATCGCCCTTGCGGTGGCTTGGGGGTGGAGTCCCCGAAAACTATGATTTATATTTTTTATTTTATATTGAGATTTCCTATATAAACTTCATAGAATTTAGATTATTAGGTATTTTGTATCATCTATTTTTATATATCAAATAAAAATATAGCCGCCGCTCAAAAATATAATATAATTAAGAGTGAACATCATTAGATCTGTGTGTCTTCTCTGTGTAATTTCTCTCTCTCTCTCTCTCTCATCTATTTCACATAACACTTTTCTCTCTAAGTTTGGCTCACAAATTTTCTTTTACGCATTTTCAAACGTATAATTATCAATTACTCTAAGAAATCTAAGAAGTTAGAAATTAATTGGAACATAATAAAAGACAATGATAGTCACGAAGAATTTATAATGGTTCCATCTATCAAACATATGTTTACTCTTTCAACTATTTTCTTTCACAAAGATATCATTTGAGTACTTCTACAGCTTGGTTTTTAGTTTTGTGTTATAGAGCAGCAACTAACACTAACTGTGTCTATAACATCTTCCAATTGATTTCCGCTGTTCAATCAAAATTTGAACTCTAAACTTTTAGATGTTAGCCAAACCACCTATCCACTACACTAGTTAGATAACTCTGATAATTTATTAGCATTTATTTTATTTATTGACTATAACTATTAGTATATACGTGTATGTATATATATATCCCCCAGAGCTCCTGTTCAAAGTTAAACCTTGCAACTTGTCTCACTTCGTGCAGATGCTTCTTGTTAGCCTTGTGATTATTTCAGCAACATCATTTAAGCATAGTTAGACTGTCAAATCGTGACTTCATCATTGTACACATGGTTGGCAATATAGAGACAAATTTCATATAAAATATGTTCATATAACCAAAATATTATAGCTAAACGATGTATCAACATATTCAAATAGTTTGGATGAACTAAAATATAACAAAGAAAATTAAAAAGTCGATTCAATATATAAGTTTCAATAGGTATGGAGATAAAATATGAGAATCTAAAACATATAATATGTTTTAAATAGATAAAAATATTATCATAATTAATTTTCTTTATTAATTTATTTAACATAACTTAGAAAAAAAAATAAGAAAATCATAATAAACAATATAAAATTAATCTTATGCATAATATAATAAAATATTTTGTTAAACATAAATGATAAATAATTTAAGAAGAAAAATATGTGTTTAAAGATTCATGTTTTTTTGTAAAGTCAATCATTGATGTTCATATCTTCTTGCTCACCCCGATGATGTCCATTGTCTTTTGGGCACTTGATCCTCGCGGCATCGCCTCTTCAAGTTTGATTATAGACTCATTAAAGAGTCAGGCTTTTTCCCGAGAAGACAAATGTTGGTCCGGGTGGAAGAAACTTTGAAACATTGTAGTGTACCCAAAAGATGGATATCATTCTTTAGAAACAATCATAGAAGAGATAAATTGGATTCAATTATCACTTCTTGCGTTCTATTTGGGCTTGAGGTTGAAGTCTCTTCGTCCTGGTTGGCACAAAATGAACTCTCATGGTTCCTTTGGAAAATGGGAGGGAGTGCAAGCTATGTCACGACCCCTGTTCAAACCTTGGTTTGATCCGTAAACCGCGACTTATTACGGTCGATCAAATACAATATAGCGGAAGCGTGTCATAATTCATTTGATATTTCACATGGATATTATCAAAATGTAAACATGACACAGGAATTATATATATTGATCTCAGAGCAAATCCACACTTGTACATTATACAACACTTTCTTCTTGCATATAACATCCTTATATAAAAATTATACATCACGAGGAGATATACATCCTCACAAAATG
>LTAE01010474.1:0-10400 GCA_001647135.1 Pontederia paniculata
TTATATTCTTAGGACGCCCACTACACACATATGGTTCTTTATGATATATATTACGTGTGCAGTGGTCGTCCATTCCTTTAGCTCAGGTCGACCTCTGTACTGAACTTGAATATATCATGTTACAAAAATCAGCTCAAACAAGTTCATCAGTACAGGCTGAGTTCACTTACAAATTTGTGATCATTCAAAATATTTTCGGGATCCTAGATTCAACAGCTATGAGAAGTATAAATGTTACATGCATGCACTATACAAGGGTACAAGTTGTAGATTGTTAGAATGGTTGTTTTGTATCCTTTATGTCGTTCATCATAAATCAGGAGAGTTACATTACAATATTTATTTTTCTTGGTAACGTTTACTAAGTTATAATGCTTAAGCTCAGTTTTTTGCTCCTTGGGTCTGCAGAGGGCACATATCAGATTTGCAACTTTTCTGTAAGAGTGTCCTGCTCTCTTAAGAATTTGACTCTTCTGGATAAATAGTTCAAGGGCGTTGCTACATCCTTATAAGATTTCTCAACATTTTACATAGTTCAATTTATTTGCTAGAATCCAGATATTTGTTGTATCGTTCAAAGTTTTAGCTTTTAAGTGTGGTGATGCTTGGTTGTCGGTTTTTTTCTTTTGATTGCCACCCAGTATTCGGAGAATAATGTTGACTCTCTAATTCACACATCGCTGATCACGAGTGAAATTTTGCTGAGCGTAATCAGGTAGGCATGAGTAGGTGAGACTCTGAGTGTTTCTACATTCAGAAAAATCAAACTCGAGAGTTGGTTAAGTAGTGAGGAGATGCTTGACTGTGATATTTTTATTGACCGAGGGAAAGCATAGTAGAGTATGAAATGTGCAGCTTTGTCATCAACCAATTTTGATAGTGAAGTTTTGATAGTGAATTCTGATGGGACGAGTTCTCCCAACAAGTGAATAATGTCTATTTAGAACTATTAGTACCGTGTCTCTCTAACTCAAGATTTATATCAGAATGATCAGCGATGGTCAATATTGATCCGTTCTGATTTTACTTTGGTATTAATCTTAATATTAGAAAATGGTATGATCATCTCGATATAAACCGACACAATGCTAGAACAAAATTGAGACGTCCCAACTCTTTTTATATACTTTTAAGAATAAAATAATGCAAATAGGAAACAAATAGTTATTTATAGAAATATATGAATTAGCCGTATATCTAATAATATAATGTTGATTCTGTTAGTGAATCTAATCTTATCATTTGTAAAGATTTGATATTATCTAGATTTGATGTTATTTAGATTTGATATTATCTAGATTTGTGGTTATCTAGATTAGTTTAGATTAGATAATATTATTTGATTAGATTAAATAGATATTGGTCGTTGTTATTCTGATTCATTTATGTACTATACATAGATATACAGACTCACAAGTATTATATGGAAAAACATTTTCTCCACTGTTATTATATGGTATCAGAGTCTCTACAACGTGCCCCTCCGCTCTGACGCACCCCTACAACACGCTCCTTCAACGCGCCTCTGCACCGACGCCGCCTGCACCGACGCAGGCCGTGTCCAGCCCCTCCGACGCGCTCCTCCAACCTGCCTCTACACCGACGCTGCCTGCACTGACACGGGCAGTGTCCGGCCCCTCCGACGTGCCCCTCCCTCCAGATGCGCCCTTCAAATGCGCCCTCGACGCGCCCTACACGCGCCTCTTCGACGTGTCCGTCCCGCTCGTCGTGCTCTTCCTCCAACGCACTGCTTTCAATGCAGGTCGTGTCCTTCTCCAATGACATGCCCTTTCCCCATCGCGTCCTCTCTCCCCAGACCGTGCAGTCAACACGGACCGTGTTGTTTGACGACACAGACCGTGTTGTGCGACACAAACCATGTTGCTTGACGCTGTCGAGATGACTTCCTTGTCTCAGAACTCTACATCTCCTGATGTACTTGCATTCCCTACGGGTTTGCCATTTCTTGGACAGATTCATCATGCACTCTTCATTAAACTAACTCCAACCAATTATCTCCTTTGGAAGATGCAATTTCTTCTTTGCTTTGCAGTTTTGATCTCTGCAAATTTATTGATAACACCTCTATTTGTCCGCCATCTCTGATATTTGTCTTCTCAACTGTGTCTCTTGGTTCTGCTTCTACTTCTACTGGAACACCCAATTCGGCGTATACAGATTGGGTTTGCAAAGATCAACTTATACTTAGTTGGATCATTTTTTTCCCTTCTGAGGAAGTACTTCCTCATGTGATTGGATTTGAGACATCTTATTCGGTATTGAGTTCTCTTCATGAGGCCTTTGGCGCCCCTTCTCATACAAGAATTTTGCAACTAACTATGCAGATGCAATCTCTTAAGCAAGGAGACAATTCAATGGCCTCTTATCTACGGCAATTGAAATATCTCGCAGATGAATTTGCAGAAGCAGGTCACCCGATTTCCACGCCCCAATTCAATGTCATTGTGTTTCAGAATTTGGGTCCAGATTTTAGTGATATTGTTGCATCTCTATCATCTAGACTAGAACTTATTTCTTATTTTGAACTACACAACATTCTTATTAGTCATGAAATTCGACTTGCAGTGATGCATTATCCAACTGACACAGTTTTCCCACCAACCATCAATTTTTCATCGACGACTTCTATGGCCTCTTCTAACCGAAATCGTGGATGTGGATCTGGCAAAGGACGAGGTCGTTCTGCTGCCCCAAGACGTGATCCTTGCCCTGTATGTGGTCTTCATGGACATAGTCCATATAAGTGCAGGTTTCGTCATCAAGGATCGGTAACTACTCCAACCTCTATAGCTTCAACAACACCACATGCATACACGACTTCCACTACAGCGCCCGCTGGTTATTCTTCGCCATTCCTTCCAGCACTAGGAGTTTATAGTGACTGGATTCCTAACACTAGTGCTACACATCATGTCACGCTAGACCTGCAATCTTTACATACTGCAGCACCTTACTCTGGATCGGAGCAAATCCATGTTGAAAATGGTATGCGATTAGGTATTAGTTATATAGGACATTCCTCTCTTCCCTCCTGTGGTTCTCCTCTTCTACTTCGTAATATTTTATGTGTCCCTTCCATCTCCAAATCCTTGTTATTTGTTTCTCAATTTACAACTCACCATAATTGTTATTTTGAATTTCATCCTAATTTTTTTATTGTCAAGGATTGTCACACGCACAAAGTCCTACTTCAAGGCCCCAATAAGCATGACCTTTATCGCCTTCCTCAAACTTTGGTATCGCGCACCTCTCCATCTGTCATCCTCTCCGCCCTTCAATGGCACAACCGTCTTGGTCATCCAGCATTCCAAACTGTTCGCAAAGTCCTACATTCTTCTTCATCAGGTTCCAGCACCTCAGGTCTCTCGTCCATCCGCTCTTGTGATGCCTTTGATCTTGCAAAGTTTTCTCGTCAACCACTTCCACCAGTCGAGTCATGTAGTAGTGCTCCATTAGATCTTGTTTATGCTGATGTTTGGGGCCCTGCTCCAATTTTATCTTCTCAGGGACATCGTTATTTTGTTTTATTTTTAGATGACTATTCAAAATTTGCTTGGTATTTTCCTCTTTATAACAAATCTGATGTCAAGACAATTTTTCTTTCTTTTCAAGCTTTGGTTGAACGTCAGTTTTCGCGTAAAATTCGTTCTTTTCATTCTGATTCTGGTGGAGAATTTCGAGCCCTTCAATCGCATTTTATCTCTTGTGGCATTCAACATCGTTTAATTTGTCCTCACACTCATGAGCAAAATGGTGCTATTGAAAGAAAAATTAGACATGCCACTGAAACTGCTTTAGCATTACTTGCTCATTCTCATGTACCTCATCGTTTTTGGCAATTTGCCTTTGAAACTGCTATTTATTTAATCAATAGATTACCTTCTGTGGTTTTAAATGACATCTCTCCTTTTGAAAAACTTTTCAATAAAACTCCGTCCTACATGTTTCTGAAAACTTTTGGATGTGCTGCTTATCCTTATCTGCGTCCTTATAATCGTCATAAGTTTTCTTTTCATTCAACAAGATGTGTCTTTCTTGGTTATCCGTCCTCCTTTCATGGTTATCGATGCTTGGATCCCATGACAGACAAAATATATTATGCACGTCACATTAAATTTGATGAAACATGTTTTCCCTTTGCTTCTCCCTCTTTACCTAATTCTGTGTCCTCTCCCATTTCCAATTTGCCTTGGCTCACTGTTTCCACCAATGTTTCTCCATCTCCTACTCAATCTGCTGATTTATTAGTTCCTCCCACAGCTTCTCTTTCTCCTAGTTCCTCCACCTCTTCTTCTTCTGACTCACCTCCTCAACGGCATATGACACTTCGGCAAGGAACTCGCCGAAATTACAGGGAACTTGCAGGTCTTCAAAATTCGCAAGTGTTGCATACCATTTCTGCCTCAGATTCTGCTCCAACGTGTCATTCCTCTGCCATCAAATTTCCTCATTGGCGCTCGGCTATGGTTGAAGAGTTAAATGCTCTCATTTCCAATGGCACATGGGTGTTAGTCCCTCGTCGTCCAGGTATGAATATTCTTGGTTGCAAGTGGATTTTTCGCACCAAGTCCCTTCCAGATGGTACTGTAGAGCGCTACAAAGCCAGATTGGTGGCCAAGGGTTTCCATCAACAACCGGGCATTGATTATTCAGAAACCTTTAGCCCAGTTGTCAAACCCACAACAATTCGGTTGGTTCTATCGCTTGCTATTTCTAATAATTGGCCTCTTCGTCAGTTGGATGTGAGCAATGCTTTCTTACATGGACATTTAAATGAGAAAGTTTACATGTCTCAACCTCCTGGGTTTTCTGATGAGAACCACCCTGATTATGTGTGTCTTCTTCGCAAATCTATTTATGGATTAAAACAGGCTCCACGTGCATGGTTTCAAAAGCTACAATCTGCTCTTATTGCCTATGGTTTTAGTGCTTCTGCAACTGATTGTTCGTTATTTATGTATCGAAAGCCAGGAATTCTTCTTATTATGTTGGTTTATGTTGATGATATTATCATCACTGGTTCTCATGCAGATCATATTACCAGTTTTATTTCCTATTTAAGTCAGCTTTTTGCAATTCGTGACCTTGGCAATCTAGATTATTTTCTTGGTGTTGAGGTACTCAGAGATACCAAAGGATTACTTCTCTCCCAACACAAGTATATTCTGGATCTTCTAAAGCGCACTGGAATGTCCAACACAAAACCAGTTTCCTCCCCTCTTGGGTCTTCTACAAAACTGGTTAGGGATTCTGGCTCCTCCTTTGCTGACCCACACTTGTATCGATGTTTGGCGCCTTACAATATTTGACAATCACCAGGCCTGATGTTTCCTATGCGGTCAGCCTTGTTTGTCAATGCATGCATAATCTATCCACCGATCATTGACAAGCTGTGAAACGAATTTTGCGTTATTTGCGGGGTACAAGTCATCTTGCCCTTTTTTAGCTCCTAATCACACTAACACTCTTCATGTTTTTAGTGATGCTGATTGGGATGGATGCCCTAATGATCACAAGTCGTTTGGAGAATTTGCTATTTTCTTTGATACCAATCTCATCTCTTGGTCAGCGCGCAAACAAAGAATAGTCTCTCGCTCGTCAACAAAATCTGAGTATAAAGCTTTAGCAGATGCCACAACTGAGCTCATATGGTTGTGATCCTTGCTCATGGAACTTGGTTTGCATGCCACCTCTCCTCCAATTCTCTGGTGTGATAAAATTGATGCCATATACTTATCTACAAATCTAATTTTTCCTGCGCGCACAAAGCATATCGAGGTTGATTATCACTTGTTGTTTGTTTTATCTCTTCTAAAGATAATCTTACAGATATTCTAACCAAGTCACTTTCTGATACTCCCTTTCAGTTCTTACGAGACGAACTCAGACTTTGTTCCAGAGGAAGCTGAGTTTGTGGGAGTATGTTAGTGAATCTAATTTTATCATTTCTAAAGATTTGATATTATCCAAATTTGATGTTATCTAAATTTGATATTATCTAGATTTTTTGTTATCTAGATTAGTTTATATTAGATAGTCTTATCTGATTAGATTAGATAGATATTGGTGATTATTCTTCTGATTTATTTATGTACTATATATAGATGTATAAACTCACAAGTATTATATGAAAAAATATTTTCCCCACTATTATTCTTCTAACAGATTCTATAAATAAATGTGTAAATAAGATAAAATAAGGACTTAATTGATTTATAATAAATGAGGTTTTAAATTTTAAATTTATATATTTTATTTATTGAGTTGACATCGGGATGATTTTTCAAAACTTGTTTCATTGATGATTTGATTTAAATTGGAAATTTAGAATTCCATTCAAATTTAAAAGTGGGTTAATCTTCTTTTTCCGAATTTTTAGATTGGACCTAGGGGACCTCTCGATATTGCGATATATATAATCCATTATCAAGGTTGAAAAAAAATCATCATTTATCTTTCTCTATTTGACTCCACGGTAAAAAATCATCATTTTATCTTTCTCCAGTTAACTTGTAATGTGTAATTGTTAAATGGTTTTAACTAAATAAATAAATTGGATGATTACTTTCTTTTACCATTCTTTTAATCTAAAAAAAAGAAGAAAAAAACTTAGCCAAGATACTGTGTTCACCCCATTTGCGAGTGCAGATTTTGGCATGATCTGGAATTCTGGATGAGTGAATCTAGTGACCTTCTTCGTTTGATCTTTTGGTTTGGACTTTTGCTGGAGGAGCTCAATTTGCTGGCCAGTTGAGGATAAAACCAAACAGAGCTTCCTCATATCTCTCTTTTTCTGTTGCTGCATGATATGATGTCGGAGCTAATGTTTGATAGTCCATGTTCTGAATGAAAGTAGAGAAATACCACGCTGATTGGAACCAAGTTAATCAATCTGTGCTCCGAGTTGAGAAATCGGAAATCTTGAATTTAAATTTTAAAGTCATCAATTTAATCAGAGCGATACCTACCTAAAAAAACTTAAAAGGAGAACATGCTTTGACGTACATTATCCATTTGAAAATTCTCTCGAGTTCCATCAACCTCGCCCCCTATGTTTGACAACCTTCTTTTACAAATAGTTAAAGCATGATATCGAGGATTATTTTTCCTATACACAGATGAACCATCATTATAATGTAATAAAATTTGACTTTCTTAATTATAATTTTAATTATTAATATTGAAATTAATGGTATTTCACATGTGAAAATAAAAAAAGTAATATTTTCAGAGTCGGATCGAAGATCGAACCGGACGTCTAACTGGGTCACGGTTGAATCGGTTGGACTGAATTCAATCGAATTGAACCAGATTTTATTAAAATAATAATATTAATATATAGCATAATTAATATATTATAGAGTATATACAAAATATAATAACAACTTACTTATCATTAGATATAACATAAAATATTATTTGTTGTAAATAATGATGATTAATGGATTAATATTTTTTATTCACTATATAATACTTTTAATGTCAAATTAATCAATTTATTCCAACTCACTCTTAATTGTTTTTTATTTTATTTATTTCCATATTTCACCTTCTTGCTTTTTATTTCTATTTTTTTATTATTCTTCTCATATATTTATTTTGTCATTCCATTTTTCATTTTGCCTAGTATTTTTGTTTTTTTTCTAAATTCTTTCTATTTCTTACAATATTTTTTACCTTGATTTGACTTGCACCATTTTTTAATTATTATAGTAGAAAATTTAACGCTTACAAGAAATCATGATAATTAACATATTATTATTTGTATAATACTAATAATATCATATTAATTATTTTAACCAAAATTATTGCTAATTTTCTTATTATTTTACTTTAAATTCTTTTATTTCCACATCTTTCCTTTTTTTCCATTTCCATCTTTTTTCCTTATTTACTATCATCTCATTTCTTTCTTATTTCTAATTTTATCTTTTCCAATTATTTTCCTTCTACAAAATTAGTGCTTACCGAAAGTTACGTTGATTGATATTATTCTTATACTAATAATGATATATTACTTATTTAATTTAAATTATTGTTATTTCCTATTATTTCACTTGATTTTCATTTATTACCAAATCTTTCCCTTTTTTATTTTTCATTTCTTCTCCCTGTTTAATTCTCTTCCCATATTTATACTTGTTTCCAATTTTGTTTCTATTAATTATTTTTAATTATTTTCCTTTTATAGATTTTTTCCTTCCATTTTTATAATTTTTTCCCAAATTTGATATTGAACCGGATTTTTGCCGATTGGCCGGTTCACCGATTTTCCCGTTTGAACCGATTTTATCCGGTTTAATACCACTTCGGGGTCTGCACTCAAACCGGATCGGACTGGGCACCGGTTCACGATTAAACCGATCGGACCGACCGATCCGGTCCGGTTTTAATAACATTGCAAAAAAGTATTCCACCTGTCCTTTTATTTTCAATATTATTTTTTTAAGAGAAATGAGACTTTCGGTACTTATTTATTTGAAGCACCAAAGCTTCAAGAAAACTTCTTTGTTACATAATCTGGAATATAACCTCTAACGCTTAAACTTATATCCTAACATATTCTTAAGATCTTTTTCCTATAAAATCTTTTTATGGTTTTTATCAATATATAATTTTGTGTTCTCTTCATATATTTATTGTATTGACACAATCATGTTTACAACAACAACAACAACAACAACGATATTCTTGAGAGATTCTCTTTTAAAAATTAAGCTTCTTTTTACTTTAGTACCATTTGAGTTCGAATTTTCGCACAGATCAAAATTTTTTGAAATCTCACCCACTATAATCCAAGATGACACAGTATGATAACTAAAAAAAAAAACTTAAACTTTGGTGTTAAGAATTTCTTCTTACAATTCTTTTGGAAAATATGATTCATACAAAAATGTAAGTCATGTTTGTTTTATTTACTTTGCAAGAAAAAAAAAATTGCTGAAAATTGTTCTCGTAGTTCTATGACAGAAAACATTTCTTTTTCAATTATAAACAATTGAGAGGCCATTTGATATATAAGAAAAGTTACTTTTAACTTCAAATACCCGAAAAAGTTAATGTGGAGCAAAAAACACAAATTATCATTAAAAATAGTTACGATAATTCAAAAAATTAATTGATAATAATAATAATAACAATAATAACAATAATAATACTAATAATAATAATAATAATAATAATAATAATAATAATAATAATAATAATAACTTATTTGTAAGATCATTAATAACCTATAAATTATGAAGGGTGACTAAATATTTTTTTAAAAAAATAGAAAACTTAATAATTAATGAACCTTAACTAAAGCAATCTCCTATTATAAATATAGTTTTATCTCCTCATCAAAAGAAAACATTAGCACCGTCAGATCAAGCCGGAAACATCAACACCGTCCGATGCAAAACCCTAGAAGGCGGAGAGGTCCTTCAATTGATATGCACCGCCGAAACTAAAAAGGTAGCTTTTTCCTCCAATTTTTTTCCTGAAATGAAACAACCGGTGATTCCTTTTTTTAGGAGAGAGCAGTTGGAGAATTGCTTTTGCAAACAGAACGAGTATGGAAGAACATTGACATCAATATCACAAGTATATCAACCATTTCTTTATTTTCCGATCGCCTGGAAGGGACAAAAAGAAACATCTTATTTTTTCTTCAAAAATTTCTGATATCTAGTGGACTTAATGCACTCATTTTATAGGGTTGAGACTCTAAGAATACGGACTCGAGACTACTAACTTTACATGCATCTATTATTATTATTATTATTATTATTATTGTTATCTATTATTATTATTATTATTGTTATTGTTATTATTATTTTGCTACTAGCAAGGAACCGTCATGGTCATTGGTCCATCCCCACTAATAAAGCAATTCATGCAGCAATGAATTTTCCCTCTAAGATTA
The DNA here is from genome assembly GCA_001647135.1 of Pontederia paniculata. NCBI lineage: Eukaryota > Viridiplantae > Streptophyta > Magnoliopsida > Commelinales > Pontederiaceae > Pontederia > Pontederia paniculata. The sequence goes on from LTAE01010474.1 coordinate 9,932, forward strand.
CTAATGCCCTCAGTCGTTTTCATGATCATGACCAATGCCAAATGATCAAAACTATGCATGTAGGCTCCTTGCATCAATTTTCTTTTCTTTCTAGCTCAAAGTTGCACAAGTGTAGCCCATGAAAAATAAATAGGAAATGTATTGTTTCAATCCGATAGCAAGGTTGAATATGAGTTGAAGGATCAGAAATATAGTAGACCCAGAGATGCCTTTAAATAGCTTCATATCATGAAGATTATGTAAGTAAATAGAAAAATAGGAAATGTAGAGTTAGAAAATGTTGTGATGATATGAATCTGAACCTTCTGATTCATCTTGCACAATAATCACATTTTTGCATTAAATTTTGCCCGTTCTACTACTTTTTTTTTCATTCGGAGATTAACCTGTTTAAGGTCAGTCAACAGCGTGAAAGTTAATGCAACCAATATAAATGGGAAAGGAGTAATAATATATATATATATATATA
>LTAE01010475.1:2964-16799 GCA_001647135.1 Pontederia paniculata
TATGTATGTGTGTGTATGTGTAATACCTTGAATTTTAATTTAGTAATAAATTCATATATGATTTACTGTGTATCACAACCGCTCGAATAATTCATACAAGATCTCACTACTCAATCAGTGAGCTTGGAGTATCTAGGGAATCCAAGGAGATCTCCTGCGGGACTCGAGTGCAGAACTCTCGAAAATTAAATGGCTCGAAGCTTTTATTTTTATTTTGTATTGGAAGTCTATATAAACATGTTATCTATTATTTTGTATATATATATAAAAAAATTAATTGTCGTCTGGATGTTGTAGTCCAATTAAAAATTAATCTCGTTAAATCGTTGTGTCTCTATATGTGATTTATCTCTCTTATTTATTTCGCAATACTATATATGTATGTATGTATATTATGTTCTGGTGCAGTAAACATTGCTGAAAATCTAATAGAGTTGTCTCAATGAAGTTCCTTTTTGGTTCCACTCAATCACGATCACGGTTGAAAGGAAGTGAACGTCTGCGATTATGTAGGATGAGGAAACGTTCCATCTTAAGAAAAGAGAGCTCCATCATCTGGAAAGGAGAAAAAAATTGGAATGATACATTACCCTCTAGGGAACCTTGCCCTTGGCCATCACATAATAATTGTCTACAAGACTCGCTAGTGGAAGGAACACAAGGACGCAGCATTCCTTCTCCTGCCCTCCCCTGCCTTTCCTACACAAATCTTAAAATACTTGTCACTTTACATCCTGATGAAACGCCCACTGCTTCACCCTCCATTATAACCCCTTTAAATCCTTCCACGAGCAAAACACCTCCCCCGGTGGTCGTCCCTTCCCTACGTCCGCACGCGCGCGCGTACTCCCTCCCTGCATGGCCCAGCAGCAAGTCTCCGAGGCGTCTGTCGCCAGTTCGGCCTCCGCAGTAGCAGCAGCCTGTGGCAACTGGTGGGATATCCATGCAAACGGCGGCGGCAGCAACAACCCCTTCTCTTCATGGGCCAGCATAAGCACCCGGTGGCCGCAGCCGGTCGCCGGCCAACTCTCGGACTCGCTGGCCGATCAGGAGGACCTGTCCATTAATGCCAATGCATCCAACCACTCCTGCGGCTTCAGTATGGACTCCTCCGAGGACCTCTCCGGCGAGCCGGTGGAGAACAACCTCTGGAGTCAAGTTTTGTTGTGAGTATTTCATGCAAGAATATATTATAAAGCTTTACAGGTAGTATAAAATGGTATGGGATGCATAAAGCTGCCATTTTAACTTAATCTCCAAACTGCTCACAGAATTAATCTACCCATACTAAAATAGATGCTCCCTCTCCCTCTCCCCCTCCCTCATACTAACATGTACAGCGGGAAGAGTGAGATGAACTGTAACACGTTTAAAATCTTTCATAGCTTTACCTTCTTTGTAATAAGTACCTTCATGTTTTTCAAGTACTCATCATTCTGCAATCGAACTTCAGTTCACTTGATGATGAAGAGAGGTTCATGATCTGGGACCTCAGTTAATTACTGAATTACTTAAAAGTGATACCTCGGGAACTTTTTTTTTTATGATCAGTGGTGCCGGAAGCAGTGAAGACATGCAGCTGCAGAACCACCATGAAAATGGAAAGAACTTCCTGGAAGTCCTGACCTCGCAAAGCTTGACGAGGGAGATGCTGGAGCCCGCCTGCGATTACCTGAAGAGAATGGACAACAGTTGGGAATTCACAAGTAATACTCCATCCATCGAAAGCTTGAAACAACTGAGCAGCAGCAGCAGCAGCAGCAGAAGCTACATTAAAGGAACCGTGATGGAGCCCGAAAGGCTGCGGACGACTAATTTATCAGATCTAATCGGCAACTGGTCCGTCGCCCTTCCGAACGCCCAGCTCGAAAACCATCTCGCACCATTGGCATGCAGTTTCTCGCTGGTTGATCATTCCATGGCTCAGTATTCGACCTTCAACATTTGTCATGTCAAGCATGAAAGGGTCCCTCCTTCGCCGGCATACCCAGTTGGCGAGATGACCGGAGAAACGAGTAATGCTACAAACTACACCCAACGGTACGACATCAACGGTATGAAGGCAGAGAGACATCATCAGGACATTGGAGCTGCTCCCATGCAATCGGCCAGTAATGTCCTGTGTTCGCCTGGTAGTAGTTGCACCATCCTGCATGCTGGTCTTGGCAGTTCAGCTCCAGGACTTGCCAACAAGTATTGTGCAGCTGGAATGGCAGAGGCAGACCTCCCTTTGTCCAACACGAGAAGCTTGTCCGATCTGATCTCCTCCAATGGCTGCTTGAACAAGCCTGCCACTTTGATGGATTTGCAATCCCCAAAGCCTCATTTAAGGGGCCTCGATTCGTCTTGTAGCAAAGAGCAAGGACACGAGAGTTCATCGGTAAGTACACAATTTATGATCTATAGATGTAACTGAGCTCGTACAGAAAACTAGTATTACTAAGTACAAATTAAACTGCATACTTGTATTCGTAGGCAATTAGAAGAGGAAGAGCAACATTTAGAACATCCGAAGGGAAAAAGAAGATATCAGATTCATCAGAAGACAGTTCAGAAACAATTTTTCAAAAGAGCAAGCGTGAGGCATCAACTGCTTCATCTATCAAGGTAATTAGTGTTTTATGACATATCTAGTCAACTGAAGATAAAATAATCTATATATATGCATTAAGTAGAAAGAAATTAAGGTGTTCCTGGACATGACGCACAGCTGCAGGAATCAAAAGTGAAACTGGGAGAAAAAATCACAGCACTACAACAACTTGTTTCACCCTTTGGAAAGGTACAAATTTTACTGCAAATCCTGAATACATGCATAAGCTTATTTTGTTTATGTTCTTCGTGATGGACGCAGACTGATACTGCATCAGTGTTGCTCGAAACCATCAACTGCATCAAAATTCTACAGGAACAAGTGCAGGTATAAGCCATCAAGTTCATCATATTTGTTATCCTCGTGCAACTTCTATGATTCAATATTTTATGGATTTTATGGGATCAATATTTAAAAAGAACCTCATGCAAGATTCTTGGCCTTAAAACTTACTACTAATTGAGAGCGATAATGAAATTCGCAAAGAAATTAATGTTGCTTTTTTACGTAGTAAAAAAAAGAAGTTTTTTTATATATTATTAAGAATATAAATATAAAGATATTACTTTTATTATTTACTTAATTTTTTGAAAATATTTAATTTAATGTGGTATCATAATAGAGTCGAGAGAACCTGATTTCAAATCTTGAAGGAACTCATATTAAAAATATGTTTTCTTCCTGTTGAACTTTGTTAATCAAAATTTTTAAATTTTTCTAATGACATATTTTAAACTAGTAACATATCTAATTTATCACGTGAGTTGGGTTAAAAACTGTCAGCAACCCGTGTTAAAAATATAAATATAAATATATTTCTCTTCCTACCTATCTAAGCTTTTATGATATATTTTTTTCCTTAATGTTTCATGCTTTGAGTTATGCCAAAATTGGTTCACACATGAATGAAAATGTAAGAATATAAATATAAAGATAATTTTCATAATAACTTAAAGCTTTTCGAGATTGTTGATAGAAAATATAAGAGATGAACATATGATTTTATACTTGGACGAATCATGGAAACTCTTTTTGCTTGCTGTCATGCAGTTGCTCAGTGACCCATATATGAAGTCAAGAGTTAGCAAGGTACTCTATAAGATCGATTTGATTAAACATTCACTATTAATCACAAGATATATAGAATACCAATGTGTATATATGGTTCATATTGCCTTGAATCAGGATCACAGTTCATGGGTGGAGCTGCAGGAAAGGATGGAAAAAGCGGATCAGCTAACTAAGCTTGATTTGAAGAGCAAAGGTCTCTGCTTGATTCCTGTTTCTTGCATTCCTCCGTCCCACAGAGAGAACAACTGTCCAGATTACTGGATGCCTCCTTACAGAAGCTGTCTATACAGATGAAGAAATACTGAAGCAGATCTTCCTGTGATTTGGAATAAGCTCTGCGCATGGTCTTAAATATTTATGTTTACGTGCATGCTGAGGAGGATATATGGGTTGTCATTAAAGTATTATTATGTGTATACATAAAGAATTGTTATATTCTGGTGGTACCGCTCTTCCTTTCACAGGGATGCTTCAAAATTCTGAAGTTATCACTGAATACATGAAAATAAGAAAAAGAAACAACACGAGTAACTTATTCGCCAAAAGTATATAATGCTAAATTTGTTTGTTCATTAAAGAAAAGTCCCAGGCCTTTGGATGCTAGGGTTGGGGCTCTCTATGGCCTCTGACCCTAGGAACAATGTAATTGTTGCATGATCAGAATTACAAAAGATCTTCTTTTACAAAGAAAATAGAAAATAATCTCTTCACATAAAATGAAAAAGGGAGATTCTTATACAAACTATAACATCAAATTTGTATACACAAACTAGGGGCATTAGAGAAATGGCACTAAACTACAGCACCAGACTTTGTATGCACAAGATTACTGGTGTGCTAGCAAATCAGGACAAAATAAAAAAGTTCAAGCTCAGGTAACCAAAACAAAACTTCCAATGTCAGTTATAAGGTGGTGTCTGTCTCTATTCTCCCCCACTCAGATGTTGGATATTAGAGTCCACAATGGCATCCAAAAAACTTATGTGTCTGATGTATTGCGCCCCTGTCTTCAGAACAATCCTTTTAGCTTCTTCACATCTTTCAGTTTTCACCTTCACCTTTGAGCTCGGCTCTTTCGGTGGATCATCATTGTAAACAAAATACATTTCAGGTTTCCTGGAATCCGATTGCAGTGATCTTGAGCAATTTTCGAGTTTCAACACAGTGCCACCAGCGGTTATGGCAAGCTCTTCAAGGCTCTGTTTGTAGGATTGAGTAAAATGCTCACTGAAACAAAAGCTCATACCCAGGAACAACTTCCGTGCCTGAAACCAAAAGAAGGCCAAATCAGGCACTAAAAATCACATTCTCAGAAGGAAGAACTTTACACAAGATGTCACTAGTGATTGCATGCAGTTTTCGCATTTGGATCAGCTAAGACCAGCATAACAAGCATTGTTTAGATTCAGACATTGTGCATCAAGGTGTTGATTTTAGACTTATAGTATTTAGCAAATCTACTGACAAAATTAGTGATAAAGGATTGAACAATATGGAGAGAGACCTTCTCTATTACTCTTAGTCTTCCTTTCTTGGCCCCATCTCTGAAACCATGTTCATCAAGGAAGACTTCATAAGGTTCCTCAGGAACAAGTTCCCCAGCATCCAGGCAAGCCTCAACCCCTGCCAATGCCTAAAGTTAGAACTTAGAACACAAGCCTCATCCAGAACATGTGGCTTGACTGCTGTTATATGATCAAGTATAAGATGCATAAGAAATATGAGTTGTCCTTAACAAACATGCGGCTTCAATATCTCTATACCAGTGGAAGCTTTCATCCAAAAAGCAAACTATGTTACAACAATCAGTATATGCCACTTTCATGTCATAAATTGTACAAAAATAAGTAGAAAATCTCATCGATGGACTGGTTTTCCAAAACTATGTTTTGATGTCTTGAGATATCTGATCATTGATGTAACCGTACTTTTACAAGACTTGGTTGCTTGATTCTGCCTTACATTTTGATTGAAGAATCCATTTGCCAGTCAGGATGGCCATGAGGACTTCATGTGTCCTCTTGCAAGCACCATTCTCATCAGTACCCACGATGACATGGGTGACATCTTCTGTCCATCTCTCAGCGATTTCATCACCGGTCCAAGCCACAAAATCACTCAGCAGTTCCTGAAAACCAGGCTTTTGATAAAAGTAAAAAAAGAACTCAAAGGTGTAGAAGCAAATAAAGCAAAAAACTTTATTTCATCGGGAATGATAAGAGCAGACCACTACAGGATTTAAACAAAAACGAATAATGCATCGCAGTTTTAATACTCTAAGGCACCTTATCCATAGCCAATAAATCAGATACAAGAAAAGTCCTTTGTGATTTATTAAGAGCCACTTCTTCAAATTTGCCCTGGCCTTCAGATTTTAGTTCTCCTGGAAATTCTCTATCAAGGAAAACCATTAATGTAATATCAGTTAATCCTTTAATCACATAGATGATCAGCACATAATCAATGAAGTATAATTCCAAGAAAATGCAGACATACATAATCTCAACTGAAGATGAATCATCATCTTCTATCTTCTTCTGTGAAACAGTTACGTCACATGGCAACTGTTCCGAAGTATGTGATGGACAAAGCATATATAGATTCTCCTGTAACAACAATCAACATCAAGCAAATCATAAAGGTTTGGGCAATGAACAACAAAAAAACTATGAGCTCACACAGTCCCATCGACACTCTGGAATTAAAACTGCACAAGGAACATGGAAGCTTTTCTGGCAGCTACTAAAATAACAACCAAGAGCAGCACCATCCATTCCACATTCACTGCATTTTAACTTTGAAGATCTTTGAAGTTCTGCCTCCAAGTTTTTGAGAGTGTCACCTTCAGAATATACTCTAAGAGCCCTGTGCACGTGCAGAATTTATCATAAAAACAAGAGGAAAACTAACAGAATCCAAAATGATAAAGTACATAAAAGAAGTCAACCAAGCATAAGAGCAGAAACTCTAATAAAATAAGGCTAGAATTTGAACTGATTAAGTACCACGAAGTCAATTACCTAAAACAAGGGAAAGAATTGATTCATCCCATCCAATCAAAAAAGATTTTTTTTATTAGGTGTAGGTATGTTGATTTCTAGATGAATCATAAGAAAAGAAAGATTTTCTTTTTACAATTTTTGATTTTGTGCTTTTTCCGCTCTAGTTTTTTTATCAATTTTGGTATCAATACGCGTTCCCGGTTTTATCATCTATATTCTTCCTAACACAAAAATGGATAATTCTACAATCAAAATATTTTCTATCCAGATTCTTATGTGTATCAGGAATATATGAAACAGCAATTAGAAGAATATGCAACTTCAATCACCTGAAACATTCAACCAAATATCAAAGTGCACATAGAAACACTGAAATATTTAACTAATAACAAAGCAAAAAGATACTTATAAAAATAAACAATTTCTGCAGGTTCAACCACTTTGAAGATCTAAATATCTAAGATATGACTATCGGGATTTACTCAGCAGAATGTCCTACCACAAGGCGCATTTCTGATGAACAAGAATAACATCTGATCCAGGTTTTGTCTGGCATTTGGGTACTAGTTTTCCATCTATATAACACATCAACGAACCTGAAGCCTGGAACGTGACAACTATGTAAGTAAGGATTCTTCGAGATAGAATCATAAACACGCATAACTGACAACGCATTAATCAGCAAGAGTACCTCATATAAAAAATAAAATGGAGCCTATGTCACTAGTAAAGGAATAAGAGAAACCATAACAATATGGTGACTTACCACTGTGCTCCGGGAGTAATGACAAAATGCACATTCATCACTGTATAAATATCTAGGCTTAAGTTCCGAGTGCATTGTAAAATGGCTCTTTAATTTCTTAGACTCATTGGAACCATCTGTATGTTGAGAATTTGGCTCAGATGCTATGCCAGTACTTGGTGCTTTAGGATGCGTATCCGAAGTTCTAAACAAATCTGATCCTTCATATAATTCCTGCAATGTAATATATGTTTCAACTTCAACAAAGATTGCAAATGACTTGAAAACTGTGAGTGGCTCTTGTGATCAAATATTGGCAAAGCACAACTATATACTACTTTTTTTCTATGCTAAGTCAATTAATAAAATGACCCAGTATTATATGCCAAGAAGCTAAAATAACTAAGTTGCAGAGGGGGTTCTAAGGCAAAGCAAAATGAAATATACGCTGTCAAAGTTGCTAATATCCAGATGCTGTTTTTCTTTGAACAGGGGACGGGGATGTGTCTCCTCCTGATCACGATGTGCATAATTGAAGGACTCCTGATGCCAAGTCGCTGCGGCATCCATCTTGTAAAAATGGCTTACAATTCTGTCCATGTGCTTAGCAGGTTTTATCTCTGCATGTGGCTTCGAAGTTCAGAACAAGTAGCTGAGTTTAAGCATAAGAATGCTGCATCATGCTCAAGAGGTAACCTTCGTAAAGGAAAGCCAAGTTGCAAGAAGGGCAAACACAGGTTTCTCCCATCGAATGGTTGATGCAAGCACTGAATGTGACCAAAGACACATCAGTATGAAAGGTGGCGTGCTAAATAGACAAAGTTAAACTTTAGAAGCAAGGAGAAACCTGCAAACAATATGATCACAAGGAAATAATGTGGACTTCTCCAGCAAGTCATTACTGCAAGAGGACGAGCAAACATAGCAAACTAAATGGTTAACATAGAAAATTAAAGGCAACACGAAATGAATTGACGGATACGACTTAAACATAAAAGTAGGATAATTTTCACCTTTGTGGTGAAGAAACCAAGTTCAAGAGACAAGAAGACTTTTTTTACTCTCCGAGGCATGTATGGCATTTCATTAATAGAAGGACAAGAAGCCTAACGTTACTAGTGCAAGAAATTATTTTTAAGTATGCAAGCCTGTTCAAAGCCATCGATACAGTGATACACAGAAAATTTTCCTCTATAACCTTCTTCCATTAACAGAATTCGCATATAACCTAGTAAGCATTAATGAAACTATTCAGAAGAAAGATTTTACTTTTATGGCGTTCTGATTCTGCACTCATTATATATCTATTTTTTCCCCTAATTTTAAGAAGCAAAAGTAAAAAAAAATATGGGGAAAGTGGCGTGGTGCTAAATTGGATGTTAGATGGTTTTTCATATCCGTCATGAACGATTCTGCTGCAACATTCACGTGTATTGTTCCTTAAAACCGCAATAAGTTCAAATCATGCATGAGTTTCTGTTGTTAGTCTTCAGAAAATTTTCCCATATGTTAATGCAGCAAGCAGAGTACTCCAAACTTCATAACAAACTGAGGGAGCAAGGAGTTGATAGAGAGATCGATACCACACGGAGCATGTCAGCTGTTGCCCCATTCTCTTGAGTGCATCGAGGAGTGCCCTCCATGATCCAACTCCAAGCAAACTATTCCCTTCAGCCGCCTTCCTCTTCCTCGTCCTTGTAACCCCGTCCGCCATCCCCTTCTTCTGTAGCCAAACGAAGAGTGTAAAGTGAAGAAAAAAAGAACACGAAGGAGGCGTTTGGTACGGTAATCTATCTATTTAATTTAAAATTTTCAGGACCCACTAGATTATCACGTTTGGCTGCAAAAGATTACCGGTGATTTTTACTTCTCTCGTAATCTAAATTACCACCTCACTGGTAATGAAGATAACACTCATAGGAGGTGTCTTTCCAGATTACCAGCAAAATGACATGCATTTTGACCAAATTATCCTTTCAACCGAACTTTAAAAAATATTTATATTTTATTATGAAATAATAGTGTTCAATATTATCTTCTAAACTTTTAAATTATTTTACGAATGATTGATAATATAAACTCATATTTTGACCTAACTCACTTTTTTTCTTTTATTTATATTTATTTTAATTCAACAATTTTGAAGGATATTTTAATAATTTTATGTTTCATAATTTAAATTATAATTTGTGTTATTGCTACTTACCAAACACTATGATATAATATTACCGTTAATTTATAAAGTGATAATATATTTTAATGATGATCTAAATTACCGATTAATAAAAATTGGAAATACGTCAAATGACCCGAAATGTTTTTTTCTACGCCTTCAATTCTTTGCCTAATGCTTGCGAATTTTGCAACATATCACGAGGCGCTTTGATCGGATGGGTAGGGGGTTGATGAGAGGTCACGATGCATTGGGTTTCACGAAGTTTAAAGCGTTATGCAGTTGGTCACTAATATTTCGACTGGTTTTTTTTTCCTCCAAACTCGTTATTTCTAAACTTTTAATATTCTACAATTTAATTGATCATGTACATGTATATCACCTTTTTTAATAAGTTAAAGCTCTAATTCTATTTTCTATGCAATTCTTCCTTTTTTTATAAATGGACAATTATTAGAGAAATAATAACAAAGAGAATGTACTGCATATATGCAATTCGACAAAATTATAAAAAATTTTAAATTATTTGATCTTTTAAAAATATTGAGCAGCTTAAATTAAAATTATTAGTAATCTTATTGAGTTGCTCATACGTGTGTAGTAGATATTTTTTTCCTAATAATAAAGATCGCATCAGTCTAAAAAGATGAAAAGAAATGTTTTCTAATCCACACAACTTTAAAATATATATATATAGAGAGAGAGAGGGATGGTGGAGAGATAAAAAAGGCTCAAATGTGCATTTTAGGCTAAATTCATATGGGCAAAATATAATTTCAGTAAATAATTCAATTTTTCAAGAGAGCAAAACAAAAAAAATTGTTTGTACTGTATATAAAATCAGCCGCCTTATATTTAGCCACAAGTCATAACACATTTATAAACAAATTGATCATATAATTCGAAACGAAATAAATTGGTCAGGCGAAATCACTTACCTTTGGGTCTCCATTGCATGTGTCTTGATCTCGTCAATTTCGTCCTTAAAGCGAAAGATATTGACTTTGGCGTGATCAGATATGGAGTTAATTATGATAAAGATCATATTTTGGAGCCTTTTGCATTATGGAATCTAGTCGCCTTTTAGCCTAGATTTAATTTCTTTCTATTGATTTCATAGAGCTCGTCTACTATTACTTGTCATTGATGGAGTAAAGACAGAACAATAAGAATACAAATGAAATGATTCCAAGACTTTGGTATATCTTGAATATATGAAAAGATAATTCTAAGTTGTAGTCAAACTACCAAGTATTACAGCAATGATGTCTATTTATATAGAACTACTGATAATTAACTAACTACTTGACAGTTAATTGTTGGAGTTGACGAATACTTTAGCATCTCTTATTTTTCAGACGGGGGTACACCCACGTAAGCTTAAGGGAACTGGAGTATTACTCAACAATATTTGACCCTTACACGCGAAAAGAAGGGGTTCGGGGCATCGCCCCTCGACGGAGATTCAACTACCCGCTAAACGAATTTGGACTTTTATTTAAGTTGACTCATATGGTGCGGATTAAGATATTATCTATTTGTTAGAGTTTTGAACCCATATATACTGCTCATATTTTAGACGTGATAATGCGCGATTGTAACGAAAATAATAATAGTGAAATCTCTTAGCAAGACATGACCCTAACTCAAAATGAACTTGAATAAATCTATATATGTCCTCTATTTTTTTGAATTTCTATTTATGATCTTCTCTCGAATTTTCTTTCACTAAATAAAACATGCCAACTAAGTACCCATGAATTCACACTAGTCATTGTACTCTTTTATTTTGTTTCATTACTGAATGGTTTTGCTCATGACAATTCAATTTCCGAAATTAATTCAAGAGCAAAATCTTTTTTTATTCAAAACAATCCATTTTCCTGATCTTATAATTTTTATATCAAGAAAATAATTTATTTCTCTCAATTTTTTATCTCCGTGTTCTTCTTTAACGCATCATTTATCATCAATTAAATTAGCATCATTCTTTGTTATTAATTTGTTATCAACATATAATAAAAGTATCACAATTTTATTACTGAACTTTTTTAAAAATATGCAATAATCATTCTTGCCTTGTTGTTAACCATTCTTTAACAAAGTAGTGGATAACTTGCAATTTCATTGCTTAGTAGCTTCCTTTAATTCATAGAGATTTTTTTTAATATGCATACCAAATGAAATTTTCAAATCATGCGGCAGCTCCATATATACATTATCATCAAGATCTCCTTATTTAGGGATGAACGTAGGAGCAAAAATTAGGGGAATCAAAAAATATATAGAAGTAAAATATAAAAAATAAGTGAGGCTAAGTTTGAACCATAGACCTCAAAATGTGAGTCAAATTATCTAACCACTAAATCAACTAGATAATTATATTATTTTATTAATATTTATTTTATTTATTGATTGTAACTACCGACTTTTATATATATATATATATATATATGTATATATATATAAGTTGGAGGGGTACGTGGGTTCGTCTCTGTTCTTATTAAAATGCACTATTCACATCCGTTTCATGTAAAGGTCGCAAACAAAATTTCAACATAATATGTCCACTCATGTTGGTTATATATGTTAGCCATTATTTTTTGTTTATATTTATGCAAAGATTTGATACTTCACTTTATAGACCCATTGACGAGGAGACTAATTTAAAGTTTCATTAGAATTATGATCTCATCTTTCATAGATGATGCTTAATTATCATTTAACTTTGCTTCAACATATAATATATGTGTTGGGCTTTAGGCTCAAAGGCCCAATTAGGATTAAGTTATATTAAATTTAAACAATTTAGGTGTTTGACTTATAGTTGAATTATATCATTAAATTAAAATAAATATGATCCCTAGAAGAAAAAAAGAAGAAAGAGAGAGAAGATGTTAAGAGAGTTTTTTGTTCTCTTGTGTTTAGTGTAATAACCCAACTGAAAATGGGTCGGCTCCTAGGCGGACTCGGGCCGAGTTTCTCAAAACGGACCGTTTCGGCAGAACTCGACCCGTGTTGGCTAAAACAGGCCACGTCCTTGGACGCAGGCCTGTGTTGGGCTGACGTGACAAAGCCCACCCGCGAAGAAATTAGGTTAATGACGGCTAAAAATCCTATATAAACTCCTAACACGAAATTAATCTCGGATAACCCTCATTATTTTTCTACCCAGCCGTCAGGTAATCTATCTAACTCTCCTCTCTTCTCTCTTCTCTCTTCCCTCTCCCTCTTTCTCTCTCTCTTTCTTAGAGAATCTTTCTGGTCTCAGAAATCGTGCCAGGAGGAGAAGACGAAGCAACGACGTGCGGAGCAGAGAGAAAGCAATAACACGCAGATCGAGGAAAGATAAGAAAGAACGAATCTCAAGATATGTAATTAGGATCATTAGGAGAATTATTTTTCAGGTTTTAAACTGATTGTTCATGATGATAAAAGAGGATTCTCGCTGGATTAATTAACAATTAATCGGATTACTTTGAAAGGGTTTTTTGGTCGGATTTAACGATTTAAATAATATTAAAACTGGTAAACTGTAATCGAACACGAGCTGTGTTCCCCTATGACACAACCGCGTTACCTCTATCGACGTACGACAAATCGGAGATGGACCACTTTGGACGACGATGTCGTTATGTCTGTCCGAAACGGACCGCGTTCATGTGAACACGGTCCGCGTCCTCTGGAAGGACGGCCACGTCGGACACGACGTGCGCCGTTCCGACCACGATCGCGCTCTACTTGGAAAACGCGGTTTGTGTTGTTTCAACACGGTCCATGTTGAATGTTTTGAAGATGTTATCATGTTTAAACTGAGAACCACATGGTCCGTGTCATATTTAATGCGGTCTGTGTCCTGAATGATTATTGTCATGTATGACTGATTTAATGAATCTGTTTGAGGTATGGTTAGTATTCCATCACGTGAACATAGCCTAGTAGATAATTGAAAGATAAAATATGAAATTGATTGTGATTGAAATGAACTTCATGAAGAGGAAGGCCTGACACACTAGGGATTCATTCCCTCCTTTTAGGGACTTGTCCCTCCTGTTTAGGGGTTTGCCCCTCCTGTTAGGACCTCATGTCCTCTGTTGAATCTAGGATCCCAAGATTGTTTTGAATGATCACAAATTTGTAAGTGAATTCAGTCTGTACTAATGAACTTGTTTGAGCTGATTTCTGTAACAGGGCATAGACAAGTTCAGTACAGTAGTCGACCTGGGCTAAAGGAATGGACGACCACTGCAC
>LTAE01010476.1:0-10105 GCA_001647135.1 Pontederia paniculata
TCTTCACCGGGCGTCCACTTCTCCTTGGACCGCCCGTTCTCCAACCTTTGTACTGTTGTTGTAAGACCATCGGTCGCTCACTGTTCTTAATCGGGCGACCTCTCCTGTGCATCCTTGTCTTCGGTCGTCCTCTCGATATCTTTGGTCGACTACTCAGTATTGGACTCCATTTCTTCACTCTCTGTCCTTCACATTGGTCGACCATTTCACATCCTTGGGACGACCACTGCACACATAGGATTTTTCTGTTATGTCTTATATGTGCATAGGTCGTTTGTTCTTCAACTTTGAACGACCTATCATTCTCTGAACGTGAAACTCCTATAGTTCAAAACACAATTCAACAAGCTAATCAGTCCAGACTAAGTTCCCTCATAAAAATTTGTGATCACCAAAATAATCTCGGGATCCTAGATTCAACATAAGCATTCTTTAAGAACAATTTACTCTCATAATCATCAATTCATATCATAAGTTCTCTTTTAAACCTTTTACAATCAACTCTTTACACCCTCTATTTATTTCTTAATAATAAAAGTAATATTTATTACAAGATAATTTGATCATTTCAATATAAAGCATCCATTTTCAATCTTCGACAACTTGACACATTGTCAATATAAATTTCATAACTTAATTTAAAGACACTTATTTACGGAGATACTAATTTTTCCTTAAAATATACTGTCAAGGGGCTTACATATAAAATTTGCATATTTTATCACTTTACTATTTATTCTCAAGAAATCATATAATTCAGTCCATCAATTTCATATTCAGTAATTGTACAGTCAATTCTTAAATCATTCGTAACTCATCATACACTTATTGTTTTTATGTCATTACAAGTTCTTATACAAGGTCACACATCAAATAAATACTCCATAAATTTTATTCCTTAATTCCAACTTTACAATTTATGATGAATTTCACTAGTTAGACATTATTAATCAGGACAGCTTTATAGTAGATTCGTATTTCGATCATATCACCATATATATACCTCGGATTGCATTAATTCTTGATTCTACAAAAATTAGACTTTAATATCTATCCATATATATCACACCAAATTTTTGGAGAAGTAAAACATATCAAAAACTTTATTTGAACATTGATTACAGAATTTGAACAAAAAATAAGATTCCCTTTATCCCATCATAAGAGATTGAAAAGCCTACTTAGCAAAAGTGTTAATAATCTACTTAGCATAAGTGCTACGTAGACTCCCTTTGTCTAATCATTCGAGGTTGGGGAGCCTAGTTAGTATTTATACTAAGTAGACTACTTAGAGGTGATTCAGTCCGTCATATTCGTTTTTTATGGTTCAAGATTAAACTTTTAAAATACATTTTAAACTTTTAAATTTGATCTTGGACCGTCAAAATAAAATTTAATGGTCTAAATCATCGTTAAATAGTCTACTTATCAAAAGTGCTAAGTAGGCTCGTTTTATCCTAATCATAACTCCATATAAGATTTCTTAGGAATACATTTTAGGACTAACCATTAAAGAATAATCATTTCCAAGGCTCATCATACAATATCAATATTTAAATCATCAAAGTCCCTAATTCAATCAACATCATAATATAAAAATCTTAGCTCATAAACTCAATTTTCACATAAATCATCATCTATCACAACATTAATCATATACATGATAAAAATAAGAAAATCAAACCCTCATTCCAACCAAATGGAATAAGGTGGGTTCACATATTACATACCTGCTAATTTATACCACTTATTTCTTTATGATATACACAACTTATTGATATTTATTCCAAAAATGACATTTATTATGATACAAATATCATATTTATACCACTTATTTCTATACCACTTTTTATCATACATTTGTACCATAATTAATTTAATAAAAAACAAATTGTAAAGATATCTTAAAGAAATAAGTGATATTTATTTAAAAAAATGACATTTATTATGATCTTTGCTATCTTAATTTACAAAAAAAAAACAAATGGAGCGAGGTGAGTTCACCTTTGACAAAGTTCAGAGCCTGCTAATTTATACCACTTATTTCTTTAAGATATACACAACTTATTGATATTTATTCCAAAAATGACATTTATTATGATACAAAGGCGAACAAAGTATATCAGGTAAGAAAAAACATAATTAAATTATTTATCAGAAAAAATCAAAATAAATTACTACTTGAAAAGGATTGATATCCAAATTATCTCTCTTGAGAATCCAAAAATCAACGATCAACTTATGGATAGTTGATCATTTGATAGATATTTTCTTTCTATGAGGTTGTAGAAGAATGTAAATGTAACCTAACAATTGAAATGAAGCATTCTCTAGAAGACACAAAACTCCTGAACTTGTCTATACAATTTTCCCAAATTCTTAAGGGGAGATATTAAAAGTAGGTTCAAAACCCATGTTCGCATAAAATTGTCTGTCCTACGCTCTGTATTTGCATAGGTTCTCAAAACCCATGTACTCATGGTGTGCAATCTTCTCTATCATGTTTGAGATGCCAACTCCACCTGTTAAAACATCAAAGAAAGGCAACAACAAATTGGGTAATGAATGTGGCAACCCAAGATAACCAAAACAAGCAACCTATAGTGATCAAATTTACCTAATGAGATTGCACTAATAAAGATTGTTGAAGCCAATATGAAGATGATCAGAGATGCCCGGCCCATCAGAATGATCAATCTTCTCACCACATGTTGCCCCACAAACGCAGCAAGTGTTGCCACGAGAATGAAATAAACAGCTGCCAGTTTGCCAAACAGGTAACCATTAGCTCTAGACTATTGCACTGGCTACTGTTGTCGCCTAGAAATTTTAAAATTTTCACTTCGTCGATGCTTTAACTAGGAAAGTTTGATAGTGAACCGTTTACCATAAGGAACAGGAAAGCGATTTAGAAGGTAGTACTCCACTACAGACATGGATGACGAGAACGTCATGGCAAAAGTTGCTGTGGCACTCGAGACCTGCAAGAATTCTTAAACCTATGAGGAATGAAATGAAAGATAATTCTGATATGACACCAGATGTATCAATTCCACCTTCTCAACAAGCATGTACCGATTCAAATTGGACCAGTAAAAAAAATATTATTTAAACAAATAGTACGCCTGCACTACAATCAGGCAATCTAATCACCTACATCAAGGTGATAACAAATTCATTAAAGTCAGACTAATAAACATGCTACTATCCAAATAATATGCTACATTATCCAAATAAAAGACATGGTTCTTTTGAAAGGGCAAATATGAGGGATGTAAATGCTATTACTTTCAATAAACAAACAATCGCCTTCATAATGTTACTGAAAAAAGTGCTACCTTCATCAAAGTCCTTTCTTTTCTTTTTTCAATTGAGAATGAGAGATGTGATGTCATTATTTTCAATCTTACGTTGGAAGACAACAGTTATAATGAAGTGAAAAAAAAATACAGGATAAGGTAACTCTTACAAAAGTATCCCTTATAAATCTAACTTTAATCTTCAGTTTGTCAATGAAATGAATAATGAAAATTCATGTTATCTAACTATCAAAAGATTTAAAGATTCTATAGTTTCATTGTCTATTTATATTGGTGGAAAGTCATTGTCTATAACAATGGAAATTCATTGTCTATTTATCTAAATTCATGCTTTTCACAAATAGTTTTCATACAAAACTTTTAATAGTTAGGTAGATTGTTCTATTGGAAAATAGATTTTATTGGCAATTTACTATCCTGTTTCCTTATCAATTATATTTTTTATGTCAATTCTAGAACATAAACAGATATTACCATAGCATAGAGGCATGGTGTGAAGATTCTTAAGTGAAATCTAATTGCACATCATAAAATCGTCCTACACAACAAGGACTATGTGGAGATGCCAAATTTTAAGCCAAATAGCACAATGGTAACTCAGCCCAATTAGATAAGTAATCACCATCATAAAGAAACAATCATGCAAGGTGCTTGACAAGAAAAAGATACATTTGAAATATTCTAGGTTACTATTTGAATGAATCAAATTACATGAACATGAGATTAAGAAAATGTTTTAGAGGCTAGTAAATTGATGAAAACTATGTGATGTAGAAGAAGAAAATTATTATGGGTCTTATCTTCTAACCATTAGTCTTTAGTTATGGTCCTTGTGCTTTTTTTTTTTTTGAGACGGTAAAGGATGAGATTAAGAAAATGTTTTAGAGGCTAGTAAATTGATGAAAACTATGTGATGTAGAAGAAGAAAATTATTATGGGTCTTATCTTCTAACCATTAGTCTTTAGTTATGGTCCTTGTGCTTTTAAGTTAATTACGAGTCCATTAGGAGTTTCCTTGTCTTAAATTTTCTTATATTAGTTTATCATTTATTTAGGTTTCCATACTATTTGAACATGGGGTGTTTAGAACTCTAAAATACCCTTGTATAGTTCCTTTGAAACTTAGACTCAATTTATAAATATTTACTATTAGCTTCAAGTCCCTCACTGACCTGAGGAGGGATGCCGAGTTCCAAAAATAGAGGACCCATAATAAATCCTCCTCCAAGACCAAGCAGCCCACCAACTATTCCAGCAATGATGCCACATAAACAGTAAGTGAACAACTGTGATACTTTCCAATTTGTCCCTTCATCACCTTTGGATCCTATTACCCTCTTTCCGGTGTACAAGCTAACTGCTTCATACAAAGTGACAGCCACAGAAACAGGAATCTGCAAACACTCAAACAAGATATCTGCTCTTCTGGGATCAAAGAAAAATTAAAAATCATAACATTGTCAAATGTTATCCATACCTGGAGAAGATTCAGTATCCAGTACCATGCAGAACATGTAGAAGTATAATTCTGCAAATGCATTAAGATTTTCAGAAACAGTTTAAAATTAACAAAAGTCGTTAAGAAAATAGGACCTGAAATAAGGCTTCAGTGCCTCACCTTTGTAACTTGCAGTACAAGGAACGCCATCCATACAAAGACAAGGAGGCCAAGCTCCTTCCAGCAAACATTTTCAACGATTGGAACCTGCAATTAGGAATTATCAGTTGTTTATAATAATCACATAGTTACACTATGGAAATTGTAACGATAGATAATTCATGTTACCTCTGGTTCTATCATCATCTTGATCTCTTTTCGCTCAGAGTTGGGACCAACAGGAAGGGGTTTATATTCTACTTCAACTCCATGGTCTGTGGTGACAAAAAAAACATTAATTGTGTTCCTAAAATGAAAAGAAAAAGTTACTTCACATTTTTGTAGGTCCTCACTGTTGGATTGTGCGTGATCGGCAGCCTCCTGAGATCCGGAAAGTAGGACAATTAATATGAATTAAGTTGGATATATATAAATATGATAAAATTATGTAAAAGGTTACCTTCTTTAGGATTGTCTCTTTTTTCCATGTATCAACACCCTTAATGAAAGCCTTACTCGAGGTCCCTAAAATATCACAGGAAAACATATCATTAACATTTTTTTGTTCTGTTTGCCAGTAGAAACAATGAGTCGACATTGTCTAAAAGATTACCTAAGAACAGTACAATCAACAGTACTGTGACTAGCCAATTGGGGAATATCACATTAAAGATAACACCAATGCTAATCCCAAGCATAAGCATTGGCTGAATGAGCAAGGCCAAGTCATAGTCAATAATTGGCATATCAAGAGTTGGATGCCGCAGCTTAAGATTGTAGTAAACAGTGGAACCTGCAGCACCCATGATCATACCTGCAAAGGAAAATAAGAGTTTAACAGTTGGAAAGAGGAATGCTTAATATGATGTAGTTTATGCTTTTAATCTTGTCCTCAGAAAAATGTAACTAAAAAATGTATTTTGAATAACTAATTGCTTGTAGGGAATTGAGTGTGGAACTACCTAAGAAAGATTAATACAACTTTCTTTCTAAAAGAGTGATTGGTGCCACTTTTGAGCATCTGATGCATACAAAAGACAATCGCATTGCAACATAGTGCCTTTACAAACATATTAATCCCGAATTTGGTTTTGTGGCAAACAAGCTTGTCCTACTACATAACTTAGCATAACAAATTCTTCAGAGGACTACCAAATTCGTTACTCAGTCAGGAATTTCATTTATGCACAATTCTTTACAAATAAAATCCTTAGAACAGTATACAATTATTAAGAGAACATTCCTCCTTGAGAATAGATAACTGAGGATTAAATTCATATGAAAATAAAGATAACAACTTACATTTCGATATTGCCGTGGATGACTTCGGGTCAAACCCAACAATGAGGGTAAGCATGGGTACAAAAATGCCACCACCACCAACGCCTCCTACACTACCAAACGCTGCTCCGAAGAAGCCTATCAAGGTTCCTAACACAATTCTCCACCCAAATTCCATGGGCTGACAGAAAAACAAATACAATCTCATGTCAAGCACACAGTTGAGGCCCTCATTTTTCTCTCTAAACTAAATAGAAGTTACTCTTAACAGATTAAACAAAGGAAATAAGCAAAAAATTACCGGCCAAACATGCTGGTACGGAGGTGCATCCGACTGCCACATATAATTTACAACTCTGAGCACAGAATTCAACCCAAAAGACTCCGCATTTGCCTGCACCTCGCCACGCAAAGCCTCGAACACGAACCCCCGTTCGGCCGAAACCGCCGAAAAGGCAAGGCCGAACGCGACCGCAGCCGCTGAAACTAACGTCCACCGCCGTGTTCCCCTCATCTCCGACACAAAGATCTCACCTTTAAGCGTCCCCCTCTGCTTCTCCGAAAAGCAAAAAGATCCCAACTTTAACCACTTTCAGGCCCAAAGATTCCAACTTGATGCTCCGGAGCGAAGAAAAATCTCAACTTTTTCTCTTCTCGAATGTTGCGAGATATGCTTCTTGACAGAGCGAAGAAATCTCGAGAAAATGGGTGGAAAATAAGAAACAAAATAGGTTCGTTTTTGCACCGGAGAAGAGAGCGAGCGAAACAATCGGCGCAAGCCCCAAAATTAGGGTGATGGCAAGGTCTCATCCGCGACGCTTAAACACACGAGCGAGATCGGCCACACCGACGAAGCGAGACGGGACTCGTGCCGGTATGCGGGAGAGTTATAGATGGAAGGTGGTGGGAAACAGAGCAAAGCAAATGGTGCATTTATGAGAGAATGCAGGAAGGGCGACGTGTTGCTGCTGCACGTTATCGAATTATAAATAATAATCATGCGAAATAGCTTTTCTTCTCCGGGGCCTGTGTATTTGTGCGTGGACAAATTTAAAATTATTTTTAATTTACTTTTCTAAATTAATTTTATTTTTAGTTTGTATCTAAATTTTAATATTATTCATTACTTCACTCAACTTTCTAA
Organism: Pontederia paniculata; assembly: GCA_001647135.1. Lineage (NCBI taxonomy): Eukaryota > Viridiplantae > Streptophyta > Magnoliopsida > Commelinales > Pontederiaceae > Pontederia > Pontederia paniculata. The sequence goes on from LTAE01010476.1 coordinate 7,343, forward strand.
ATTTTATTTTAATTCCAATATTATTTTAATCAAAGATATTTTGTTATCGGATCCTCTTTTTTATTATGGATTTACATTTTGCCCTCTCATTAATCTTTATTCTAATACTAAAAAATAAAAACGAGACTTAACCTCTCTTCTATTCTCCTCTTTTAGGCCTATTTGATTTTTTATTTTTTAAAAAATTTCATAATGGTAATTTTATAACAAAAAATAGCAGAACAGTAATTATGTTACTTATGTATTTGGCATAGAAAGTGCTGATAAAGCTGAAGTCAGATAAATAGAAGATATTTAAGTTTGGTAATAAAATAAATATATTTATAGTTAGGGAAGAAAAATAAAGTTAATCCTTAAAAAAATATTCTCATTTTTATTAAATTATTCAAAGAAGTTTGAACTTGTGTATGTGAATTTAAATATGCAGTGACCCTTAATTTCTTCGTATCTCAACTGTTAGATCTTATATACCTATTTTGTTCTTTATTTTTCATTCAATTTTATCTGTTTCGTATAATTACTAAGCAAACTTTGCTAGGATTTTTTTTTCATTTAAATAATAAGCTTGTCCTTTTAAATAAAAATGTAGAATTCGAAAACAAAAGTGATCTTTATTTTCTATAAATTTTAAAATTATTTGTTATGTAATAACTTTTGACCTGTAAACTATGAAAGGATAAAAGTCATGTTCAATGAATATAAAATACCAAATTAATAAAGTTGTTCTTGAGGGAAAATATTAAAAAGTTTAGATTATATAAGGGGATAACTTTACATTTAAAATTAGATAACATAGAAACACAAAACAATTTTTTTTTTTGAAAAATACTTAGGATATAGTTGTTGGATGTTGTAATAACAAGGTAATTTATCACGTACATTTTCGCAGGCCAAAATTTACAATGATCAAGTTAAACCTTTTGTATTAGGTATTTGATAAATATATATTTTTCCTAAAAAAATAGTGTTTAAAAATTAGTGAATCAAACTCTATAACTTTTTAAACATTAGATGTTAGATATTTATATATATATATATATATATAATATATATATATATATCCTTTTATTTTCACTAAAAAATACTTATTCTATTTTTAAATATCATAATACATATTTTATTTTTAAAAAATATTTTACATCTCTACTTTTTTATCATCATAAATTTATCTTTTATTTCTTTGTCTTAACTTGATTATTTTTCTTCATTTACAAGAAAAGAATATTTTTCAATAAACTAATATTATTATTAAAAATAACAAATAAATTACTTACTATGTATAATATAACAAAATATCTCATGTAATTTAGAATAAAAATTATGTCTTTATGTCTATTTATATTATTTTTTACTATCAATTACTAAATTATTTATTTATCAAAAAAATTTATTTGTTAATTAATTAAACATACTATTTTATGTTATCATTTATGAATTAGTCAACTTATTCCACTAATTAAATTATTAATTTTATAAAAAAAAAGAGCATAAATTTGCATTCCCATTCCAGGAAAACATTATGCGCTGCACGTTTATATGTAGAATAAACTTAATTCAAAGGTTGCATTCTCACTATATGGCTTATATTTTTTTTATATATAGTGAGAATGATACTCAACGAGTGCATAAGTTTCAAACTATTCATAATCATATTCTTTTATTAAATAATTTATCGTTTATTAATCTATATTTTAATTGGTTAAATTGATATATATTTTCTTTGAGATTTTATTTGTGTATAAACTATTTATTAATATTTTATTTAAAATAGCTTAATACAAAAATAATACTACTTTGATATTTTTCACATTAAAAATTATTGCTATATCTTCATATTAACCATAAATATAAATATATACATATATATAAGTTATAGTAATTTTATTTGAAATTTATAAACTTTAGTAGATACTATAGCTTTAAAAAAAATGAAAAACATAAAACTTAAATTCATTATAAAAAGTTAAAAAAATATTGTAATCATAAAAAATAATCACATAAATAGAAATATTTCTCACAAAAATAAATTATTATAATAAAAGAAAAAGTTTAAAAGATAAGAAAAAAGTATGATAAAGTTTGTTGAAAAATTATGCAACTTTTAAAGAATTAAGATATTAATAATGAAAATTTTTGAGAATAAAATAGATGAAAAAAAAGAAATGATCTTAAAATTTTAAGTGGTGTACAGGAACAGAAATATATATTCTGCGGTCGGCGAAATATTCATAAGTAGTTATGAATGTTGTGATGGATGACGGCTTGTACACCTCTGTCCAGAAACTACCAAATTATAAGCGTTGTTATCTTGTGCTTGTTTTTCTTGGCTGCGTTTGGATAGGAACCTGGAGGTTCTCCGGGTTCCAGTGAATTGATTGATTTGATAGATTAGTTCTAACTGTGTTTGGATGAACCTATGATGTTAAGTTCTAGGGGTGTTTGGATGAACCTGGTAGGAACCCAAAAATATAGAATTATCTTTTAGATAAATAAATTAATTAAAAATAAAAATAATATTATTAATTTGAGACATAAAAAATTATTTTCTGTAACTCTTAGTATTATAAAATATTTAAAAATTATATTATTAACTTAGTATAAAATTAATATATGACATTAAAATAAACGTTAATAATTTTAATTAGAAGATATTGAGGTAATAGTTTTAAAAAAAATAATCATCTTAATAAACATTAATAATATTAACAATCTTAATAATGTTAATAATTTTATACATTAATAGTAAACTAATAAAATTAAACG
>LTAE01010476.1:10717-35911 GCA_001647135.1 Pontederia paniculata
ATCATTAACTTTTAATTTTATACTTAATAAATGTACCGTAATAAATTTAAAGTAAAGTATATATACATTAATATTAGTATCATTAACTTTTAAAATAAAATTTATAACATTTAATTTTATTAGTTTATGATTAAAATTTAACGTTTATTATTAAGATATTATATAAATTATTTTATTAAACTTACACTAAAAATTAAAATTTAACACTTAAGATTAAATATTAATATTTTAAATGAAAAAGGAAAGTTAAAAGAAATTTCAAAAGAAAAAAGAAAGTAGGAGGAGAAATAAACGAAAAGAAAAAAAAGGCAAAGCAAAAAAAAAAAGGAACGGTCACGTCAAATGAAAAAAAAAAGAAGAAAAAAAAAAAAGACCACCAGGTGGTGGAACCGCCAGGTTCCTGCTGCAAGCAGGAACCTGGGCCACCAGAACCCGGGTCACGTGACCCCGGGTTCTGGTGTCCGGGTTCCACCTCGGATTCTGGCGCGAGGTTCGCGTTTGCCAGAACCCGGTGGAACCAGGCCCAGGTTCCACCCTGGTTCCAGCTGCCAAACGCCCCCCTTTGGTTGTTGAGCTTTTCGGAAGTGTCACAGCCTTTACAACTGAAACTATTTTGTTTTCATGTAGGCACTTTTTGTATGCAAAACAAACTTTCTTTTCCAAAGTTTCTGCAATGGCTATTTAATTAAAAAGATTACTATTATTCGATAAATAAAATAATTATTTTAAGAGAGTTTAATTGACATAAAATTTAAAATAAGATATTATTTCTTTTTATTATATCGAACGCATAATGTGCTAGCATTAAACCTCCATAAACTCCTTAATTGAGGTTAAATTATTCTTATTCATAAGTAAAATCCCTTTTTCATTAGTAATTTGATAAATTTATATTACTGTAATTAACTTTTGTTCATATCCAATAAAATGATTACTTTTTAATCAAACATAAAAATTCTCTCATCCTTTTAGAATAATTAATTTTATAAAATAATAATCCTTATTTTATGTACCGTTGTGTCGCTCGTTTTTCTCTTCAACTAAGGTTATATTTGACATCAGATTAATAAATGAATATCGATTAAAGAGAGAGAGGTGTATTTAATGGATATCCATTCTATGCGTGTAGTATTCAGCAGTCCAATAAGGTGATAATAAGTAAATATTTGGTATTTATACCGGCTAAATTAATTGATAATTATTAAATAAGATAAATGTGTTCAATAAATTAATGTGATAAATTATTTAATTTATAATATCATGTGCTTTCTAGAATTTGTATTGTTATATATAATTCATTAATTTGTAATGTTTTTTTTAACTAGATTAGACATGTATAAATAATCAAAATCTAAATTAAAATTTGTAAATACTAACGTCAATAATATAAAAAAGTTAACAAGTAGCTATATTATATGCATAACTAAAATATAAAAGTCCAATAGGAGAGGAGGAATAATTGGCATAGAATTTCAACATCTACTTTCCGTTCACTAAACTCTAATGAAAATAATTTACCACGTAACCTATAGTCGCTAACATATAAAATGACTAAGTCAAACATATAACTCTAATTTTTGAATCGTCAAACATAACCTAAATTGAGTATACTCTTATTCATCTCTTTTCCATAATAACAAATAAGCAATTCTACCCATGAGGTAAAATTATTTAGTTTAGATAAGGAGTCTATGGAGGCTCGTTTTGTGCTCTTCAATGCTAGTATGTAATAGAATAAAAATGATTAATTCTTTATTTTAAATTTTATTTTTCAATCAAATGGACTCTATGGTCAAAACTTTTGAAAGTTTACATGATCTTTGCTTATCGGACAACAAATGATTAATTAAAATGATAGATTAATCTTACAATGGTATACCTCAAATATATTATTTTATTTACATATGATGGTTGGTGCACAATTATTGAACTAATATGATAATAAAATAAAAAGTATGATACTATGAAAATTATTGTAGTACCCGACTTCGAGTCGAAACAAGGACACGGATTATGCCCAACTCGGACACCAGTCGTGTTGCACATAAAAGATGGAGCCCAAAGTTTCATTGATTTGAAGTCCGAATTTGACTCTATTTTAATCTAATATAATTAAAATCCTAGACACTATATTAAACCTTTAGGCCACAAAATATTTTCAAGGTTATTATTTTTCTTTCCACAAGTCATCACCCACTTATGTCTCTCTCTCCCTCTTTCTCTCCTGGTCTTAAGAATATCAATGAGAGGGCAACAACGATCAGCCACAATACAAGTAGAGGAGAAGAGAATTAGGAGATGAAGAGGAGGAACAATAGGCAACATTTGTAATAGATCGACAAACAAGGTATGTTCTTAGGCGGATCTCTCATAGATATGAATTTCTCGTATAGATGAAGCATGCCAAGGTTCTTGTTGTGATTTATTTTAATAATGATTTATATGATTCTTCATCATAGTGAATCCCAATTTGATCCCTGAATTTTACCATAGTTTGGATACTATTTTTGTACGGCTTTCTACACGAGAAATTAGGGTTTGATCGCTCAACGAAGGCATTAATTTGTCCACAATGGAGCGAACACAACCCACGTCTAATTCAACACGGCCTACCTTGGCTATTATTGAACCTGTAATGATAGGGCTAACATGGACCACATTATGAAGACACATAATCCTTATTAAGGTTGTGTTCCATTATTAATAGACCCAATTCTAGAACATTATATTGGTGAACCTCCTAAAAGTTCATGAGTGTTATCTTTCAAAGTCACTAATGAACTAAGTGAAATATAAGACATAGTAAAATGCATTGAAATCAGAATATTGTATTGAATCAACACAATGAATCAGAACTTTATATTGAACCAGAACATTACATAGAAAAAAAATATTGCATTGAAAGAAAGACAAAGCCTTATAAAATATTGCTTGCAAAGTAAGATAGATGGGATGTGTTGCATAGTGATCTAACTTATAGACGGTTATTGACATTGGCATTGGATTTAATCATTACTGATTGCCTTTATGACAAATAAAAATCATTGTAGGCCTTTGAGTATTTCTTATAGTTTGGTATAATGCAATGATGGGCTTTGGATTATTCCTCAATTTGTCATTATAGTAAGAAGATCCACTACAACAAAATGAGTTATTTACGAAGAGTTTTGTAGTCGTTATGTGTTATCATCTGGTCGTTGATAGTCATTTATGACAAGAAAAATATGGTCGCGACTCTTCCTTATAGGCTCCTCTGCTAAAAGTGATCTAACTTCTTCTTCTTTCTTGTTCGTGTTCTTCCTCCTGATTCATCTCCTGTGATAGGTATTCTTCACATGTTTGGGTTTTACATGGATCTAAGCACAGAGGAGAGGGAGAAACAAAAGAGAGAAAACATTTGGAAAATCATTTCTTATCTTTGTATACTTGGAGAGAGAATGAAGAGAGAATAGAGGAGAGATGAGAGAAGAAGGAGAGGAGAGCCTCTATGTGATGACTAGGATTTTATTGTGAGGGTGAAAAGAGGGTTTCTCTATATTGGGATATATTTATAGGAGTTCTTCAAGATTTTGTACAATTTCAAATAATTAAACTCTATTATTAATTTTGAAAACTCCAAATTAAATCAATTGGAAAGATTTTTAATTAATTAAAAATCTCTAGTTGTTACATTTTTATCTTTTGATTTTTTTGTTATTTGGATAGAAATTGATATTTGTTATAACTTGAATATTTCCTCTATCAAAATTGAAATGTTAATAAATTTAACCACATTAGCCCTTGCGGAAATGATGTTTTCTCATCATTTTATTACTTTAGGATTTTTTTCTCATCACTTACCCCTTTTTAATTCTAGTCGGCCTCTTAAAACACACATGTAATACATATAACACATCTCTCTCCAGTTTATAGGGTATCAGGCTTCATGAGGGTATCAAAACTCTCGTCTCTCTCTCTCTCTCTCTATATATATATATATAAATACTATTATTGTTCTAGTTATTCACATCGTCAAACATATATGTTAACACGCGCTATGATCCTAGTGTCGAGCTCCGCCCCTTCCATCTCATCCTTCCTTATTATTGAAGAAAGATGATAGCATAGGAAAAGTTCCGAACAACGGATTGGGGCTCCTTGTAGGTGTCCAAGTCTATTTATAGTGGTCAAATACTTGCCATAGTCCTCCCTTCATTATCGATCGTCACAGTACACTGATGATGATCAATGGCTTATTGATGACTCCAACAGTCATCTCTATAATGAGGACTCCAACAGTCATCTCTATAATAATGATCATAATGGTCACATAATGATAACATCTTCCGTTTGACCGTCGTGGTCATTATATGATAGCACTCTCACTATTCATGCAGAGCCTAACTAGAGATCATGTCCTCATGTCATGAAGTTCCACTATCCGTGAATACTTTATACTGACTCAAATATACTTGAGTCTCATCAAACTCACATGTTTGATGACGGCTGCAATTTTTTTATTAAAAAAGCAACCAACATATTACTCTTAGGCACATAAGTCATTGTCACTTCCTTCTTATCCATTATATATTGAATATAGTAAAACTCAATCTTAATGCACTTTTCTTTTGAAACTGTTGGTTCCACTTTGTATCAAGCATATCACGGCTTGATTATCACAATACATGGGTAACAATCATCTAACCAGATTGAGCCCTAATTCCAAAAGGAATCGCTTCATGCATATACCATGGATGATTACTATACTATAAGTAATATACTCAGCCTCATGTGTGTGTCACACATCCTTGTTTCTTGCTGCATCAAGAAATGGTTGCACCACCCACAAGAAACAAGTGACTTGATGTGGACTTGTGGTCGTACATATCACCGCCAAAGTCCGTATCTGAATATCCTACTGCCTCGAGTTTATCAGCCTTATATGTCAATCTCAATTGTACATTGCCCTTCATATATCGCAATATCTTCTTAATGGCCTCCTAGTAGGTCTTCTCAAGATTACTTTAAAATCTGCTAACTAAGATTATCACGTAAGCTAAATCGAGCCTTGTACAAAGCATTGCAACATTAGGTTATCCATCACTTATGCATAAGGCTCACCGAAATTATTGCCCTGCTTTAGGATACTGACTTTTACTTAATCCTTTCTCAATAACTAGCAGTGTTGATGCGAGACTGCTATTCTGCATCCTGAACCTTCTTAGTACCTTATTAATGCACTATTCCTGATTTAAACTCAAGCTTCATGAGTTTCTACATGACTGATTTGAATGCCCAATACATAGGACGTCCCTCCCATGTCTGTCATTTCAAATATTTTGCTATAATTTTATTTAATCTCATTGAGCATTTCTACATCATTTTTGACAAGTAGTATGACATTCACATGTAATGATTGTATCACGAAACTGCTCCCACTCCACTTCAAATTGATATGAAATGTCAAGTACCATTATTTAGACAATTACTTTAAGCCATTTGATTTTTTGGAGATTCACATGATTCTCCTGATCTTTTACCTGAAACCCTTAAGGTTTCTACATATAATCACATCCATTGAGCAGCTCCAAATTCATATATGCTATTATCGTTAAGATCGTCCGAATCGATGCAAACTTAGCCACGGGAGAATAATTCTCTTAAAAATTTATCACGGCAAACTAAGTATAACCCTTGACCACCAATCCCATTTTTGTGCTTATCAAGAGAGCTATCAATCATATACTTTCTCTTGAATTTTCATTAGCACCCTATGTATTCACCTACCTTCTGGCAAATCACATAATGCACACACTCCGTTTGACTGAGTCGATTTCAACTTTCATGACGGTCAACCATGATTTTGACTCATTTGAAGTAGAGATGGACAACGGGTCGGGCCAACCGGCCCGGTCCGTTGCCGGCACGGCAAAATGCCGTGTCGGCCCGGCCCGAGCCCAGGCCCAGCCCGACACGGACCCTAGGGCTGTCCCAGGGCTGTCCCCGGGCTGGGCCGGGCCACCCTTTAGGAATTTTTGGCCCGGCATGGTCAAGCACGATTACTATATATAATATAAATTATTTTTATAGACATATACTANTTCATACATCTTCTTATATAATATATTACTTATGTGCACAAGCCCGCCCAGGCCCGACATGATCAAGTTCGATTACTATATATAATATTTTTTTTTATAAACATATACTATTCAAAAAACTTTTTGAAAGAGAAGATGGTCATCTATGTTCCTAACTCGGGTTCAAATATCTCCTCCATCATTTTTTTAGATTTAACCTATATAATAAATATATTTTCATACATCTTCTTATATAATATATATTACTTATTAATATAATAATATCATATACTATTATTTAGTTACTAATTTATTTATTTATAATATGATTATATTAAATATATATTATATGATATGAAGTAGAGGTCGAGGTCAACAGTTCAACATAATCGTAATATATACTAAGTTACCTATATTATATTATATATAAAATTAGAATTTATTTTAAATAATAGTTAAAATGTATAAAAATAATAAAATAATAGTGGCCCAGTCCGGCTCGATCTAGCACAGTATGGCACGGTCGGCATGAACGAATTTGGGGCGGGCCGGGCCGCTCAGATGCCAATTTTAGCACGGCACGGGCACGAGCACGTACGGTCAAACACGTGTTGACTGGCACGAGCACGACACGAGCACACACAAATGTCCATCTCTAATTTGAAGCCATTGCTTTCTTATATATATAAAAAATAGGATCTGCACTATCCTCTATCTGAATACCAGTGGAGTAACACGACGTCTCACACTCGTACAGAACAAAAATCATCCAAATGTGTGGGTATTTTTTTGGGCTTTTTCTTGGTGCCAGTTATACTCTTTGAAAATAATGGGTTCCTCCACTTCTTCCAAACGTATATCTTTCTGTGTAACATCAACTCCCACTGCTAGATAATACAGTGTATCACCGGAGTTGTCTCCACCGTCTCCTAGAATCGTGAGTGAATCATCATCCTCTTGTACCTGCTCTTTTTCGTTCTAAAGAAAGGTAGCATCATGATTCTCTATGAGCCCTTTTTCTGGTGGAAGAATCTATTCCTTTGGATTTTTCACAATATCCATTAAACATGCATGTTTTCGCCCTAAAGTCCAGCTTGTCCCTCAGCTGACTAGTAACTAATATGTGCATTTTACATCCCCACTTTTGGAGATGGCCCAACTCGGGCTTTCTACCATTCCATAACTTGATGGTGTTGATTCTGCATACTTAATGAGAATTATGTTATATTTGTAACTTGTTGTCATCATTGCCTTGCCCCATACACGTCTTGATAGACCCGAGTGGGATAACATATATCTCAATACATTCATCAGAGTCTTATTTTTTCTCTCCGCCACACCATTTTGTTGTGGTAGATACAGTATCGTAATTGCCTACGTATGCCTTCTGAAATGTAGTTCTCAAATTTCTGAGACATATATTCTCCTTCTCTTACTGTCCTTAGGCGCCCTAAAGGTCTTTCTAACATTTTCTCTACTTGTGCCTTGTACCTCTTGAAAGTATCAAAACTTTCAACTTTTTTCTCTATGAGGTAGACATAACAATATATAAAGTAGTCGTCAATAAATGTAATGAAGTACTTTTTACTCACGTACGTAAGAACACTCAATGAACCATAAATGTCCGAATGAACTAGTTCCAACAACTCTGTTGACCTTGTCTCACATAAAACAGGATCCTTGTCATTTTCCTAGCAAGCAATGCTCATAAGGTATTGTCTTGCGCCAAAGATGTTGGACATTAAGTTCATTTTCTTTATTTGTTCTATTTTTTAGTTTCCTGCATGTCTCAACATCTCATGCTAGAGATCATAGTCAAATATATAACATAGAGTATACAAAGAATATTCGTTCACTCATCATTTTTTATTACATTCAGGCAGAACAAGCCATGACTGGGCACTTACCTTCTAGTTGCATACACCTTACCATTCTTGTCTATCATGACCCGACTATTATAGAACCTAACCTCAAAGCCTTTCTACAAAAGCACGGGAACAAAAATCAAATTGTGTCTTATTCCTGACGCGTACAATATGTTATCGAGTATCACGAAGCCATCATCTAGATTCAGCTTGTACTCAACATACCCTCAACATCGGGATATATCCTCTGCTCCCGTTTTGCCAACTCTTTGAAGTCTATAAGACCCTATTTGATCTTGCAATGTGGTGAGTCACACCTGAGTTGATTAACCATCCTTTGATGTATTTTGTCATCATGTTGCATTCCATCCCGATAGAGAAATAGACCTTGTTGGTGCTCATGTCTTTTTCTTATCTTCTGCCTCCTTGACCTCCACTTGGTGGACCCTTGTTCCTGTCTTGTCCAAATCTTATGGGACAGTTGGCCTTGAAATGCCCAAACTCCTCAAATCATGACAAGCCCCTTTTGGAACCTTGTGTCCTACTCTAAGTTTGAACTGCTTCTTTCTAAGGCTGAAGGTTGGTCTGACTTGCTTGCGATGGTGCATAAAATGTGTCTCTTCGTCCTGACTTTCATCTGTTTCCTCCATGTTGAAGACATTAATTTTCTTCTTTCCCTTGGCCATGTCCTACTCAAGGCCAAGATGGAGGACAGATCAACAACTTTTTTTATCGACTCGTTCACACGAACAATCATGGCGGTCATGTCGAAGGCAGACAAGTGAATATTTAGCACTGAGGTGATCAGACACATTTTTGTCTGGCTTACATGTCTTTCACCATTACAATAATTTTATTTATATTATCAGACACATTGTCCAACTACATTTCACAAGTGGGTGTATCTATGCAACAATGTTCATATTCATTTAGACAAATACTTGTCTTTTAGAACTTCCCAAAGCTCATATATGCTCTTTTAGGTGTTCCAGTTACCACTTAATTCAAAACTCACTTGTTCAGATAATATTCTATCTGAATTTTCTAAAGAATAATTTGGAGATAATAAGGTTTAATACTTTATCAGGAATAGGCATAAATACTTAGACTTAATCTAAGTATTTTCTTATATCAATATATATANTATATATATATATATATATATATATATATATAATGAAAATTATTTTCTTATATCAATATATATAATGAAAATAAACTTTAAAATATTTAATGCCAATAATACTTTTGTTTCTTTAAACACAAAAATATATCGAAAACAATACTTTTACTTTTACAGGATAAATTTGAACTGAACATAAATTTGATTGAAAACAAATTTGTCTATCTCAATATTTGTATATCTCGAACATGTTTTCAAAAAAAATATACAAACATTTTAAATTATAAAAAGTATTTGTGAAAAATAGTATATTCCCGAATAAAAAAATTAAATTTATATAAATTTCTGGGGAATACGTTAAATAAGGTAACATATAATTTTGAAAAAAATATTTGTAGGATAATAGAGTTTAAAAGTAGTAATAATATGTTCAATATTACACTTTCCAAAAGTTTACCTTGTTCCAGTTTGAAATTTAATTTCAACGGAAACAAATATTGTCTTAGTTAGGTTGTAGCAAATATTATTTTTTCTAAGTAATTAAAATTCCCTAATTACACAAATTAATGTGGTTTTACTAATCCTTATTATTTGGCTGAATTATTTAGTTTCTTAATCAGATTCATCTTAATTTCATATTGGAGAAAATTTTACCACTAATACTACTAAGAGCCTTTTTGGATACCTTCATATCCTATGGAAAAAGTCCATTCCAATGGTTTTTTTTCTATAACTGAAAATTTATCAAAATAGTTGTTTAGATATTAAAAATGGAGAGATATTACCCTTATGAATTAAAGTGTTTCCAATGAAAAAAAAATAAGTCTGAGTGTTGTTTTTTTTTCCTTTCTCATTGTCTCTTTTATTGCTCCTCACATTCTTTTCATATTTGACAGTGTATGCAATATTTGATATTTTGATCATATATATAACTGTCATATTTGATTATATTTGTATTTGAATTTTATTTGATCTTATTTTGAGTCTACATTTATGTTGAGGAATTATCATTCATTAGTCAATCCAAACGATAGTATAAATATATTTGAATGAAGAATAATATGTAAAGAAAAGATTTTTAGAAAGTGTAATCCTATGAAAAATTTTCAACTCATGTTTTATTTCCATTATGATCCAAACAGGGCCTGAAACACATTGGATACTTTGGAAACAGTTCTTAACATATAAATATTATAATCCTAAATAAATGATAAATCTAGCAATCAAGGGAAATATAAAGTCATTTAATTTACAAATCTAGAAAGTTACACAAAAAAAAAAAATTTGCACGTTCATAAATGATATGACGTAACAAAGCAATTGACCCAAAGAGAATATGACAACTATCTTAATCAATATTAATAATTGCATATCAGCAGGATCATTAATAAAGACGTTAAATAAAAATTCTTAAACCGTTTAAAAATACATCAATTGTACTAAATGAAATAGTTAACAAAAAATAATAGCAATTAAAGTATAACACAACATACCAACATCTGTGTTGGCAGAACACGATCTGTGTTTGGAGAGTGTCAAGTGACAGTCCGAATTTAATTAAAATAATAATATTTTAATCTATTTAACTTCGAGATTCAAATTTAAATCAGTTAAATTTGGAAATTTATTATATAAGATAGTTAGTTAGTTAGTTTAAATCCCAGAATTTAAATTTAAAAATAGAGTTTGATTTAAACTAGAGAAGCTTTGATCCCCATGCCTATAAATAGGTCATAAGAGTAGAGAGCCTTCATAATTTTACTTTCTCTCTCAAAACCCCAAGTTCTCTCCTCTCCCACTAGGTGCTTAGGTAAGATTTTTCTCTCCTAAGATTTCCTCTCTCTTTCTCTCTTCCCTTCTCTCATCCTAGAACCATGCTCAAATATTAGGAGAATGTGAAAGAGACCAGGAGCAATGGAGGAGAGCAAGAGGATGCAGTTAAAGACCAATAACAACTCTACATGATTCGGTATATAAATAGGCGGATCACAATAGATAGGTTGATATAATTTATAAATTGCATGTTAGGGTTCATGCTATATGATGTTGATTTAATATTATTATTAAGTTGTTCAAGATATGATTTATTGCCTAGATGAAGATATTAATTCGGCTAACAACTTTTTAGTATTTTTTGCATTTTAAAAAATATTAAATGTTGAAATAAGAACACGGCGATGGAAACAGACTGTGTCTCTCAGACATTGCCTGCGTCCGTCGGGATGGTGCTGCGCCGTTAGCACATGCCTTACATGTCGGCGTGATATGGTCTGCGTCCACTCCGGACGCGACTGCGTCCGCCGACCCGAACACGACACGCCAAGGCACGGTCTGAGTTTCCCTTGAGACACAGTCACGTCCTTGGCCGAAACCCTAATGTAGGTCATTTGGACAGACACGGCTGATTGCCGAACACGACTGACGTCATCATGACATAAGGCGCATTTCAGGTTAAACAAGTTAATATTGAAACAAAGATGAAACACAACCCACATTGGACCGAACATTGTCCATGTTGGCGGAAGAAGATGAATAGTAACCCTAAAATGTTACGATCGTGAAACAACCCGATTTGTATGATGAACATGGCCCAAGTTACCCTAACACATTGGCCGACCTATTTGAATAAAGAGGACGACGCAACCCGCGTTGAAGAACGGACACGGCTGAGAAACGACGCGTGTCCTAAGAGGTCTATTTTAATATGAAGAAGATAATGAAATGATGCAAAATAGACCGTGTCTTTACCCGAGACGGACTGCGTCAATTCGCCGGAACGACCCGTTAATGAAGTTGAAATCAACACCGAACACGGAATGTGTCCATGACCGACACGACCAGTGTCGACGCTGCTGAGATGATGAGATGATTATTATTTTCCTAATGTTAAGAATTAATTATGTGAACAAGATAAAATGTCACCATGCTTCACTTAATTAAATGTTGAGGTCACCATATATTGATAAAGTTTTGGAGCGCAATGATGTTAAAGATAGGACGGGTAGGGCAGCTGTCACTCAGTTCATGTTGTTTGGCTTCTCCACGCCCTACAACGAAAGAATTTCTCGAGCATCCTATGTTGCTCATGACTTGTGCACCCCCATTGACTTATTGACGAGACCTCCAAGACTCATGAGCAATTCAAAGTCACCATAACAATCCTCAAAGTCATTTCAATGTCACTAATGGGATAAGTCAAAGATAACAACTTGGACTAATTATTGCATTGCATAGTGAATTAGAGGATTAAGTTATTGGTTGATGATAGTTATTGATGATTAATGATTAAGGACGATGATTGAATGATGAAGTAAGATTAATGAAACATGATGATGTGGAGTAATTAAAATTTGGCCATAGCCATAACTTACTCCTTAAGTAAAGGTTAAGAACTGGAGTAATTGATGTTTGACCATTGCCATAGCTTAGTTCTTATGTAATGTATGCTCAGAGTGATTGATGTTTGACTATCAGTCATAGTTCACTCTTGATGTAAAGATGTTAAGTTTAAAGATGATGATATAAGATGATGATTATTTAAAGATGAAAGAATGAAGATTTTGTTAAGATGAAAGCAAGTATGTTAAGATGCAAGAAAGTTAAAGATGATACATGATGTTTGTAAGCATGAAAAGATAAGATGATGATCCAGATGATGAAAGATAAGGAATGAAAGAAAGCTAAGTGTTACTAAATAAGGAATAATTGATCTTTAATTTTATCATTAGTTTATTCCTGCATTTATTTATCATGTCATGTTTATCTATTATTTGCCTTAGATACTGAGCTTCATAGCTTATGAGGATACTTCTTTTTTCTTGTATTGTATTGCAGGTGAGTAGTTTGCAGTACAAGGTGTTGATGGTGCATGACTCATGGTGGCTAACTTTGCACATATCTAATGATTCTATTAGTGTCTCTTCTCGTGTCTTAGTATTTTTCTCTAGAGTTGTATTAGACCCTTGTTGATACATTATATGATGTAATACATACGCATATTTTCTTTTATGTTATAGAAAAAGTTTTGGAGTTTTAAAGTTTTTAAGACTTCCAAATTTTGTTGATAGTCATGATAGTCAACTATTATGCATGATGTCGTAGCGCTCTCAGAAGAACATTCTGCCATGTGACGAGGTGTGCTTCTGAGGGCGTTACATAAAGAAAATAGATGGAAATTAAACAAAATATAGAAAGTTATGAGTGCACTGGAATTAATAGAAATTTAGGAAATTTGGAAAACATGGAAAGTTAGTCAACTCCAATGTCAACATGCATATTAAAAAAATTGAACGAAAATAATAATGATCATAATTAAATGGCAGGGTTATTGGTTTTTGAAATAAATTAAATGCACTAACTAGGCTATTAAATTTAAAATTTTAATGGAAATGAATGCTCTCAAATAATCTTAATTAGATGGCCCTATTAAGTAGGCAAAGATAATGATATTCCAAATCAAAATATTTCTACAAATGAAAAAATAAAATAACATTTAGGCAGCAATAACAAATTATGTTAATAAATTTGGCATAAAATAACTAGCAATCAATTATAAACGAGATTCATAGCAATAATTTTAGTGCCCAAAATTCTAAAACAATCATTTCAGCTATTAATCATATGATCTAGGTTCAGATTTGATTAAAAAATCGATTGATCTAGTTTGATCTAAAAACCTTAACAGGGAGTGCTTAAATGATTGGATAGAAGGTCGGTATGTACATATATTTTTACGGATCAAATTATAAACAAATCAAATGTTCAGACTAAACTATATTACCATATCTAATGGCTAGGATTTAATGATGGTCTAAAGTATATGATTTAATCATCAAAATAAATCAACAGCCAAGATTAATCGTACAATATAGTTATTGTTCATCCTCCCAAAAACAAAATGTACCTTTCAGCGTCCGGAGATCGTTCGACTGTTTATCCCAAAACATACCTTTGACTCCATTTAGCGATGGGTTTGATCCCAAAGAATAGTGTGTGCTCGCCGCCGGTTAAGAAGGTCTACCGGCCGGCAATGCCTTGTGAGATGAAGGTGGCGCGTGTGAATCCATCCTACCTGCGTCACTATTACAACCAATAGATTTGATACAACAGAGTTGATACAATTAAATCCAATGTAACCTCTTTAAGTTATTACTTCTATTGCACCTTACTATAGGATCTCCATGGAATCAACAGTATCAATGTTGGTATATAAAAAAACATGTACAAAACATATGAAATCAAGTGAAAACATTCTTCTCATAATATTGTATTTACATGGTATCAGAGCTAATACCTGGGCAATCACCAACCATGTCTTTGTCCTCATCTACCTCCCCCTTCGTTTGGTCCTTTGATCTCTGCAAGTTCACCACTACATCAGACACTACCGTCTTTCTCCCAAGTTCACCACAACCTCAATTAAAACTTACCTTTACCAACTATCTCCTGTGGAAGACTCAACTGCTCCCCTTGTTGCGCAGCCTCGATCTTGAAGGCATCATCTCAGGGAGTAGCAAGTGCCCGGAAGTAACCCTTCCTTCTACAGATTCATCCTCAACTAGAATCCCAAATCCAAAATTTCATGTATGGATTCGTAGGGACCAGACACTTATCAGTCGGCTTATTACGTCATTATCCGAGGAAGTCCTGCGATATATGGTAGTCTTAAACGACTCCTTCTCTATTTGGATGACCTTGGAACAAGCCTTTGGTCCCCCTCTCACACTCAGATCCTTCAGTTAACAATGCAATTACATAACACGAAGAAAGGTGATTCCTCAATCACCACTATCTTCGTAACACAAAGTTCATTGCAGATGAACTCGCTGCAGTCGGCCACCCCCATCTACATTGCAGCGTTTAATGCGATTGTCTTTAACAATCTCAGACCTACTTTCAGTGAGATGGTCTCCTCCCTCTCGGCTCGGACTACTCTTGTTCCCTTCTCAGAACTTCATAGCCTGCTTCGCAGCCATGAAATAAGAATGATGCATGCTACACCTCAACCGGATTCGTCGTTCCTGCCTGCAAAAAATCTAATCCATGTGCCTTACTCTACCGGATCTCATATCTCTAGACGAGGATGTGGACACTCCAAATCTGGCCGCCGAGATGCATGTCCTGTATGTGGCGTGTTCGGTCATATCTCATATAAATGCATTTATCGGTGTCCCCCTCAAAATGGCATCCTACCATTCCCTCCAAGTGCCCCGACGCCGCAGAATCAACACCTTCCACCACCACAAGCATACTCTACATTCAGCAACATGTCACCTTATTCTCCTCAGCCTATGTCTGCAACCTCAACAATGCCAGCAATGTCTACCTACATGGATTGGATTCCAGACTCAAGCGCAGCTCATCATGTAACACCAGATTTGCAAGCTCTCATCTTTTCGAACCAGTCACAAGAATGAACAATCTTCAAGTTGCCAATGGTAAGAATCTAGCAATTCACCATGTGGGATCTTTTGTCCTCTCTTCTGCATATCGCTATTTCTCTCTGTCTAATATCCTAGATGTCCCTCAAATTACGCAATCTCTTTTGTTTGTTCGTCAATTTACATTGGACAATAATTGCTACTTTGAATTTCACTCTAATTTCTTTGTTGTCAAGGACACCCTAACCCATCAGGTTCTTCTTCATGGCCGTGTTAAAGATGGACTCTATCACGTGCCACCCCTGACGTCCATCCCTCCTCAACCCAAAGTTCTCAGTGTTACCTCCTATCCCTGGCACAAGCGTCTTGGTCATCCTCACCATTGTGTTCTTAATCAGCTTCTCCGACAATAAAACCTTGACAAAGACATCTCTCCAACTATGTATATTGCATGCAAACTCGGGAAGACATCATGCCTACCACTTTATTCAACTTCAACTTGTTGCTCTGCTCTGCTTCAAATGATTCACAGCGATGTCTGGGGTCCAGCACCAGTTATGTCGTCAAATGGTCATCATTATTTTGTTCTATTTATAGATGATTTTGTATGGTTCTTTCCTCTCAAGAATAAGTCTGATGTTGTGTCATGTTTTCTTGTATTTCAAAACTTTGTTGAGCGTTAATTTCAATAAAAAATTCTTGCTTTCAATCTGATGGGGGCGGCGAATTTTTGGTGCTTCGCACGCACTTTGCAAAATCCGGTATTTATCATCGAGTTTCTTGCCCTCACATGTCTGCACAAAATGGATCTGCTGAGTGCAAGATGTGTCATGTGCTTGAAACTTGCTTAAGTTTACTTGTGCGCTCTTCTGTACCACAGTCTTACTGGCATTATGCATGTGAAACAACTATTTATTTGATTAATCGTCTCCCCTCTATGGTCACTGGAGTCGTTTCCCCTTATCAATTATTATTTAAGAGAACGCCTAATTACTCGTTTTTAAAAGTGTTTGGATGAGCAGCCTTTCATATTTACAACCATACAATAAATACAAATTTGCCTTTCACTTTGCCCCTTGTGTATTCCTTGGCTACCCCTCGAGTTTCCTTGGTTATAGATGCCTCAATCTCTCCACATGAAAAATATACAATGTACGCCATGTTGCATTTGATGAGCACACATTTTCGTTCTCAACCTTACAACTTCCTACGCTCTCCAACTCCTCACCACTTGTACCATGCTTAGTGTGCCATTCACATGATGTCATTCTTTGTGTTCGTCTCCTCCCTCAGACACCCCCTCAACCTCATCTCACCCACCAAATTCCGTCGCACCCTCTTCCATGATCCCTCTTCATCCCCCTTCTCGTATGTCTCTTCAAATGCACGCTCCAATTAACTATTGATCCCTTGCGGGCCTTCGAACTCCTAAATCTCTCCTCACACATCAGGCCCTTGCTAATAACGACCATCCTACATCATTCAGTTTGGCCAACAAGTTCCCACATTGGAGAGTAGCCATGACAATTGAGATTTCTACGTTACTATCAAATGGGACATGGATACTTGTTCCGTGACACCCCAACATGTCTATAATTGGGTGCAAATGGTTGTTCAAAGTTATATACAATCCAGATGTCATTGGAACGACATAAAGCACAACTTGTTGCCAAAGGGTTTCATCAACAATTGGTACCTTTACCCCGGTAATCAAACCGACTACCATACGGGTTGTACTTTCCATTGCGGTTTCTCGACATTGGCCCTTACGTCAACTTGATATCAACATTTCTCCATGGGGACCTTCATGAATCGGTCTACATGGAGCAACCACCTAGATTTATTAACATTGAGCACCCCAACCATGTGTATTACCTTTGCAAGTCCTTGTATGGCTAAAATAGGCTCCTCGTGTGTGGTTCTTCAAACTTCATCAAGCACTCACAAAGTTTGGTTTTTGTGCTGCAAAAGCTGATACATCACTATTTATATATTTTTCAGGATCTAACCTTCTATATGTATTAGTATATGTCGATTGATTTTATTTTAAGAGGATCTTCCACACCTGTATTGGAAGCCTTAGTTCAACATCTCAGCTACAACTTTGTCGTACGAGATATTGGATCTCTATCATACTTTCTTGGCATTGAAGTCTTGAAGTATGGCCATGATCTTGCATTATCTCAGAAAATGTATATACGAAACCTACATAGACACATAAACATGCATACATCAAAGTCAGTGAGTTCCCCGCTATTGCCCTCATCTGCGTCCAGTTTGGCAGATAGTGCACCTTGCTCAGATGTGCACTTGTACCACCATATAGTGGGCTCACTGCAATATGTTACTATCACTCGGTCAGACCTTGCATTTGCAGTCAACCATGTTTGTCAATTCATGCAAACACCGTCTGAGTCAGCTTGTCAAACGCATACTGCGTTACCTTAACTCTACTTCAAACCTCGGCCTACGCATTTTGAATCAATCCTCTAGTGCTCTTCAAGCTTTCTTCGACGCAGATTGGGCTAATTCGACAATTGGTCTCAAGTCCATTGGAGGTTTCACTATATTCATGGGACTCAACCTCATCTCCTGGTCTGCTTGCAAACAACGCATGATGTCCCGCTCATCCACTGAGTCAGAATATAAGGCACTTGTTGATACGACAACTGAGTTAATTTGGCTCATATCCCTTTTGAGTGAACTTCGAGTTCATTCATCTACACTTTCAGTTCTGTGGTGTGATAATCTTGGGGTGACTTATCTCACTACCAACTCAGTATTCCATATCCGCATTAAGCATATCGAGGTGGACCATCATTTCGTCCGTGATGAAGTCGCCAATCGGAGATTACAAGTTCGCTTCATATCCTCAAAAGACAATGTTGTTGACTTGTCGACCAAGGCAATTGGAGGTTCTTAGTTCACTTTCTTACGTACCAAGCTATGAATGTGCTCCCGCCTTGCATAGCTTGTGGGGGCGTGTGAATCCATCCTACCTACATCATTGTTACAACCAACAGAGTTGATACAACAAATCCAACGTAACCTCTTTAAGCTATTACTTCTATTGCACCTTACTATAGAATCTTCATGTAACCAACAGTAGCAATGTTGGTATATAAAACATGTATAGAACATATGAAATCAAGTGAAAAGATTCTTCACATAATATTGCATTTACAGTGTGTTCCTGGAAGGAGATGTATATGAAGCCCAGAATAGAAATTGGTCACCGGCGGATCCACGACAGCATTCGGTGTCGATGGATCCTCCCATGATTTTTGTCGGAATCATCACCAATGCTGCCTGCCGGCGAAGGAGCGATGGGACGACGTGCTATCCCATGTCTGTAGCACCATCACGATGGAGGAGAAGCGACACAAGAATGTGTACGCTTGGATCATCGAGAAGCTGCTGGAGCTCGACCCGGCCAACGTACTTGATGAGTGGCAGGTGCGACCTGAAGTTGTTTGTGCACTTCTCGTCGATGGTACAACGGCTAGGGGCGACAAGGGAGGGACTCTATGGCAAGGCGAAGCCAAGGAAAGCTATATCAATTGAAGAAAGATGAGAGAATAGGAAAGTTTCGAACAATGAATTGGGGATGTCTGTAGGCATTCAAGTATATTTATAGTGGTCGAATGTTCGTCACAGTCCGACCTTTCATTATCGATCGTTATAGTATATTGATGATGATTAATGGTCTATTGATGACTCAAACAATCATTTTCATAATGAGAACTCCAATAATCATCTTTATAATAACCATAATGATCATAACGGTCACATAATTATAACAATAATCCTATTCTTTATTGGCGTCTATAGCTGGCCAGCTCCATGAGGAGCTGCACGGTAAACTCTCGAGCCTTGACTCCATGCTTCGTGCCGACGCGGACGCAACTGCTCGCGCTTCTATCGACTTTGGCAGCCTGACTCAGGCCACCCAGCCATGTGTTCTACTCTGTAGCACGTCATCCGAAGATTTAGGATCTCCGCCAGGGGCAATGGGCATTCCGTGAGAGGGCAAGCGTTGTCGCCCGACGGAGTGGTCGTGGAGATGAGCTCCTTGGGCGGTGGCCATCGTGGGCGCATAAGTGTGTTTCGAGGGTCTCCTTGTAGCTACGTGGATGTTGGCGGGGAACAGTTGTGGATTGACGTGCTGCATGAGGCAATGAAGCATGGCGTTGCACGCACTCATGGACCAGCTACTTGTACTTGACCCTCGGGTGTATGCTCTCCAACACTGGGATCAATGAATCATTTTTGTATGAGCCGCATATTTCAAATGTCTACGAACTGGATGTGATCACCGGTACATATAACAAATCATTATAATGCTCCAATCTTTATATGTTCAACAGTGAGGTAACATTAAATAGTAGTTGGTAGAGCAATAAGCATATGTATACATATCAATATGTCTATCTTCCATCAACCATTAAGATCGACTCTGAACCTTAATTGCCTCAATGATGATCAAAAGACTAAAGCATATATACATGAACTCACATATATAAGCATGTAAAGCTTCTGCCTACAATGAGGTCATACGGTGGTGTGATCTAAAGATACTATACTTCATAATTTTGACCAATGACTGTAGCAGGGCATTGGTAAAGTTATAAAAGCTTTTCATTGTCAGCAAGGAAGGGAGAGGCCATTACATGTTCGGAGCACAAGGAATCAGATCTGTTCTTCGCAGTTCTAGGAGTCCTCGACCAGTTTGGAATCATAGCTAGAGCTCGCATCGTTGTAGAACCAGCTCCAAAATTGGTAAGAATATATGGTCGCTGCTATGTGTATTAATTAGGGCGTGACATGATATGAATTTTGTGTTTAGAAATTATTGGCAATCAAAAGCGTGAGCTCTTGGATTGGGATTAATTAATAAACCTCTGCACATCAGATGACTGCGATTAATCTACATAGACTTTGAATCTTTCACATGCGACCAGGTGAGGTTGATATCGTTGGATAGGCAGGGGAGCGGATTCAACTATATATGTAGAGGGCTCGTTACTGATGAAGCACTGCCTCACAAATAACTGGAGATCCTCCTTCTACGCCCAGGAGGACATCACCAGGATTAGCATGCTCGCAGCACGTCACGGTGCAGTCTACTGCCTAGAGGTAGCCAAGTATTATGACCAACCCGTGCTGACATCGTTGATCGATCTGGTAAATTACTTTCTCACAATTTTGCTTTCTTGTTTTTTTTCTTCTCTCAAATGTGTTTGTATAGTTAATTTGCTTGCTTCCATGGTCATGCTCATAGACCATAGTTTCATAAGCAAAATGTATGGCTTATCCATACAAAATAAATTTCAAAAAACAAAAGGAACAAGAGTTTTTGAACCTAATCTTAGCCATTTGTTCGTCATGCCAAGTTATCGGATGACTACATGCATGTGTATCTTTTACAGTTCACAAATTGATAAACCAACTCATCTTCGTGTTGTCCAGGAACTTGAGCACTTGCTGTAAGGCATAAGCTTCATGCCAGGCTTCAGGTTCAAGAACGACGTCACGTACCTCAACTTCCTCAACAGGGTTCGAGAAGGGGAATTGAAGCTTCGGGCCAAGGGCCTCTGGGAAGTGCCTCATGTTAAATGGTGACCATCGTGGTCACTTTGAACGGGCTCTACATGCTCATTCAAATGGAGTCGAGAGGAGCGCTTCAACGCCCGGATCTCGCGGGATAATGTGGGAGAGATGGGGCGTCGCGGAAGACGCGGCAACGACGCGGTAGGGGCGGACTCGTGGAGCAAAAGCGCCTATCAAAGGCTCGCCTCGTCGAGCAGAAAGTACCACCTAAAAGGGGCCCCTAATCGCTATTATTTCCTCTTCAATTTCGTTCACTGGTATTAGAGCAAAAAGGGTGCGCCGACGAGCAAGCGATCTTTTCAACATATGTCCTCTGTTCTTCACCGTTGAGCACCAACAACTTGCCCACGACGCACCGAGTGCCCATCTGAACACCACGAAGGTCGTCACTCACCTTCTCCGTCGACTGTGAACTCCTCGGACGACGCCGAACGGCCCTGAGATGAAGGAACGTACCCGACATCGATCCCTTTGATTTCCCTTATTTTTTGCAATGTCTGGTACGCGAAACCTCCTTATGAGGAAGATGAACAGTGGAACTACTGTAGCATCTCACCACAGCCATTAGATGAACTTAAGTTACTGATCTTGATCGTCCATCTTATTTGTTATCATCTATTTTTTCACGCCTATTTTTGATCTGCTTCAATCTGCATCGTTCATCTAGCTTTAGTCATCTCTATCGGATGTTAGATCACATTAATTGATTTGATCCGCACCGTTCTATTTTAATCCAACATTTATTTCCTACAATATTTATTGTTTTTATCGCAACCGTACGTTTTTATTTGCTTTTATTTAAGCCGTTCATTTTCTGGACCATATGTTATAAGTTTTTTTTAATCCAAGTCGTTCGATCGTCTTATTTGATTTGAATTGTTTATTATAACTTATATGTTTTAATCTTAGCCGTATACATTTTTGGTTGATTTCTTGATCGTTGCCGTTCATTCTTGATCTGATTTAATCTGAACCACTGACCCTGTAACTTATATAGTTTTAATCACGGTGACTCATAATCTTGATCGTCAATTATTTTTGTTAATGTGTGTGGATCTCTCCCATTTATTTTTGTTGCTTTAATATGGGCCAACCATTCCTTATAGTTATATGTTTCAATCCCAATTGTTCATTTCTTTGATTAAATCTCGACCGTACACTTTTCAAGTTATTTTCTCTTGATCGCAGCTATTTACTATTTTTGGTCTCTATCGTTCATTATTTCTGGATTTGATCAAGATCGTTCTTTAAGTCTTTTAATAACAGCCGTCCATTTTTTATACATTAAATCACAACCATAAATCTCTTTTGGGCCACCATCTGTTGAAGCCCATTAGAATATTTTGGCTAAAATATATATACTTTTTCTGACGTTTTAATTTTGATTTATAATTTTAAAATTTCTGGAAAATATTTTACTTTGGGAAATTATTTTATTTTGGAAATTATTTATTTTTTTTCGAAAATAAATCTTCACTGAAAATTATTTAAAGAATTTTATTTCTGAAAATAATTAAAAAAATTTATTTTTGAAAATTATTTATTTTCGAAAATTAATTAAAGAAGTTTTGGAAATTATTTTGTTATTTTCAGAAAATTATTTCAATTTTTTTAAAAAATATTTTATTTTATGAAAATTATTTTATTTTATGAAAATTATTTTATTTTATGAAAATTATTTTATTTTCTGAAAATTATAACTTTTATTTTCGAAAGTTATTTAAAGAAGTTTTTTTTGGAAATCATTTTATTTTCTAAAAATATTAAAGGAAAATTATTTTATTTTCTGAAAATTATTTAAAGAAGTTTTTATTTTTCGAAAATTATTTTATTTTCAAAAATTATTTAAAGAGTTTTTTTTTGGGAAATCATTTTTTTCTAAAATTATTAAAGCATACTTTATTTATTTTTAGTTTGAAGATTACTTAGATATTACATAAAAATATTTGTTCAATCATTCTTAAGACTTGTTTATCATGTTTTTAGCAATCAATTGAACATTAAATATTGACTAATCTGTGATTTACATCAGACAAATTAAAAATGACTTCAAGGATTATTACTAGTGAAATGACAAGAATGGAACGCCTTAATGACGTTAATTATGACATGTGGAGCAGGAATGTTAGGTTTGGACTGATCCATGAGAATCTGGATTAGTACATTGACTCTACTGCTCCCAAACTTCCTGAGGGAGTCACAAATGAACAAAGGAAGGACGAAGAAAAAGCAAAGAAGTAGTGAGAGAAAAATGACAAAAAAGTAAAAGCCTTCATATTGATACATATGGAGGATATTCTTATTAGGGTATTTGAGAATCATCAAACAACACATGACCTATGGGAAGCGCTTAAGGACAAGTATGATGATAAAACTAATACTAATGTTCAACTTCTCTTGTATAACTATAATTCCTATAAGATTAAGGAAATTGATAATGTAATAGATCATGTAAACAAGATGATAGTTATGGCTAAGGACTTAGCTTCTGTAGGGACAGTCCTATCAGAAACTTTGCAAGTGGCAACGGTGCTGAACAGCTTGTCATCTTCATTCGACATGGCTGCCACAATGCTGCGACTTAACGGAATACTTAAGTCGGTCACAGACTTTCCGTTCTAGTCATAGAGAAAAATATGGCTAAGAACAAAAAGAAAGCGAAGATCTTCGAAACCGAAGAGGTGGAAGAAGAAGAAGCAAACGCCGCACTCCACTGGAAGAATCTAAGACCAAACAAGAAGTCGTTTAAAGGGCGCACAAAGACAGTAAGAGGAGCCTGTTTTAACTGTGGAAAGTTTGAACATTTCAAATCCAGCTGTCCCACAGGAAAGAAGTTGGGTCAGAATAGGACCCCGCAAAGAAAAGGCCCTAGCAAGATCGAGTTCGCTGGACTCGTATGCAATGATCCGAAGAAAGATGTTCAAGGGTGGTGGATCGACTCTGGTGCGACCTGCCACATCGTGAAGACTAAAGAAAACCTAGTGGACTTCAAAGAGTTGAAGGTTGGAGAACAGAGGATATTTATGGGTAACAACACCTATCTGGACGTTGAAAGTGTTGGAAAATATAGGTTGAATCTGATGGACAACATTATGGTTATCCATGATGTGTTATACACACTAGGGATCCGTAGGAACCTCATCTCAGCCCCTGTTCTCATAAAGAAGAATTTAGAAGTCTGTTTTTATAATGACCGTGTAACCATCAAAAAATGGTAGGGTCTTGGCCATGGGAAAACTTGTACCTGGTCATGAATTATTTTGTTTAACGGTCAAGAATAATAAAATAATGAATGTCTCTTCTGAGTATTCATTGTGTTTTCTGTCAAATTATGATCTCTGACATGAAAGATTAGGTCATCTTGGAAAAATAAAATGGAATGAATAATGAGAATGAACCTAGTACCTAACATATCAGGAACAAGGACATCTCCTTGTGAACATTATTTGACTAGTAAGATGACTTAGAAACCTTTTCTGATAGGAACAAGGTCAAAAGGATTGTTAGAGTTGGTTCATTCGGATATTTGTGGTCATTGAGTGTTGCTTCCCATAGAAAGAAGAAATACTATATCACATTCATTGATGATTATTCTAAGTTCTCCTATGTCTATCTCTTGGAAAGAAAAGCTGAGACTTTTCAAATGTTTAAGAGATATAAGATAAAGCACAGAAGAAATTAGGGAAACCAATTAAAACTTTAAAGATAGACAGAGGAGGGGAGTACACCTCCCGGGAGTTTGAGACTTATTGCATTCAGGAAGACATTTGTAGAAATTAATATGCTCCACAACATAATGGTGTGACGGAGAGAAAGAATAGGACTTTGATAAATGCAGTAAGATGTATGTTGTCTCATTCTGATCTTTTCGGAAGTTTTTGGGGTGAAGCAGTGGTAACTGCAAATTACATACAAAATAGAATTTTCATCAAGTCCATAGAATTAATGTCATATGAAGTATGGAATGACAGGAAGCCCGAGTTGGGCCATATCCGAAAATGGGGATGTAAATCGCATGTCTTAGTTCCAAGTCAGCTTAGCGACAAGCTGGACTTTAGGATGGTGACATGTAGGTTTATAGGATATAATGGTACATCCAAAGGATATAGATTCTTCCACAATGAGAGAGGTCTTATCGAGAGTCGAGATGCAATCTT
>LTAE01010479.1:0-12556 GCA_001647135.1 Pontederia paniculata
TATTCCCAAGAGTCTTGGAAAGTAACTTTGGCAAATATTCAGTGAGAGCATTGAGCGATAGAAAGCCTTAGTTCCCCTTCTGCGATTCGAGTAGAAGAATCCAAGATAGAAGGGATTGAGAGTTCTGAGTGATATGTAAGAGGTTGTTTCCTTGTCCTCGAGCAAGAAAGGAGAAGTTTGTAAGGGAGCCTTCGCCCTTGAAGAAGGAGTTAGTGATCTCCGGAGATCTCGGGTGCGAGAAGACCAGAGGGGGGATAAGTGATCATTCAAAACTTTCGCTCTCTTAGGTATCACACATATCCAATAAACTTAATATTAGATTTCACTATAATTTCAAATCTCAAAATTTGTATTTTCTCCAATGAACAATTAGAACTTCATATTCAACTTGAAAATAAAATTCAATCACCATGAAATTTTTATAAGCTCTTGTCAAAATTTGATACAAAAATTTTCTCACCAACTAATCTCCATATAATTTAAATATCATCCTCAAATAGACTTGAGTTTCTCATGATCAAATATAAATTAAAATTTGACAGCTATTTCAATGATAAAATATGCTAAATTCACACATTCTTGATTTCTTTAATGCCATTTATAACTCAAATTCCCTCTTGTTACTATTGGCAATAAATGAATTCCAAACACCATAAGAAGATTAAATTTGCATCAAATTTTATGAAGCAACTCTAACTTGACATCAACTCACTAATTGTTTTTTTTCGATCCTTTTGCTCCTCTTTCAGAAGCTTATTATAGCTAATGTTGGTTCGAGCTCTCGATCAAGGATTGGAAAACATCCCACTCCAATCGCTCTTTCGACGAACTTTTCACCAACACACCATAGATGACGGAGTCGAGGACTCAGTCCAAGCTATTAATCAATTACAAGAGGTGCACAAATCTAATTAATCTTTCAATGAGCTTTCAGCTAGTCCATCTACCAATGTGTCGCAGTTGGATCATAATAAGTCGAGAAATGACAATTTCAATTTAGTAAACTAGATTAAATGTGATGTGATGAACGAGTGTGAACAGGAAATCAATTATTAGTCTCTACCTGAGGATGAAGAGTCACAAGCAATGATAACCAAAATAATAATCAATATCAATTATAATTGGTACGATGCACCTTGATCAATAAACAATTTTAAACATTGACAACCATGATTTAATAATCACCAATGATCTTGAAGTCGATAACGATGAGCTAGGAATCTATATTGATTCATAATGTTCGACAATGAAAGATTGTAAGTCGACAACATTGCCAAAAATCGATAACGTTGAATCCTGATTAGTAATGATTTTTCTAAAGAATCATGATAAATACTGATGAAATAAGAATTGCAATAATTCCTTGGTCATATTGATAAGACGTGTTTATGAGTCAACGCTATGTGATTAAGAATCATGATTTACGCCAATGAATCAAAATAAAAAATAAATCGATAATTGACAAAGTTGAATAAAAAGTGATGAAAGATTAATAATCGGTTGTAAATCATTGAATGATTGAAAATTGATGATGAAAATCAATAATCAATTGTGAATCAATATTTGATAGTGACGAATCGCAAATTGACGGTGATAATATTTTGATCATCAATCACGATCTTACAAATAATTCATAGTTGAGAATGATGAACCGAACATCACAATGGATCATGAAAGTTATGTGACCGGTCAAAATTATTTAGCCAAATATATAAATCGATCATAATAATCATGAAATCACAGGATTAAATATAATTGTGATAAATAAACATCGCAGTAAAAGTGATTGTCCAACATTAATAATGGAACCTCGAACATCCTTAACAACAACTCATAAAACATGACAATAAGTCAAGAGTCCATGAAATCTACGACAATCTTGTCGCGAGCCACATATATTACATCGGTATATTCTTCTGTCCATAAATATTCAACTTGAAGTATACTAAGTGGTTCATCTTATTAGACAAGAAACTTTCCTTCGTCATAATGAGGAAAACATTCCCTTATCACCTTAACATAATCTCCTACATATAAAAGATTTGTTGAACCAATAATCAATGAATAGTGTTATGTGCTTAATGAAAACCAACATACGAGGTCCGTGAGTGCGAAATCGTAAGATTGAGTCAAAAAGTTATGCATCTGTATTTTAAGAAGGTCAATCCTTTAACTATCTCATGGTTAATGTCGAGATACAATGTTGTCTTATTGTCCATCTTGTGTACCCTCAGCCCGAGAAAAGATGGATACTCAGGTCTCTTTTTATTTATTTATTTATCCTATCACTTCTCTTTTAGAAGTGAACTCTAAGTATTAAAGGTTGTTTACTTGCCTCCACATAAGTGGCACATCCACTAAACTCATTTGCTCATGGATATGAAAAATAACTTATTGATATAAAAATATTCTTGTCTTGGTCATGGAGTATTGATAATGATTTCCAACTTAGCCTTTTTCAGATGATTAGCTCTCTCTCTTTTTTTTTTGTTTTTCATGATCAGAATCATAAATATAGACATTGCGACGGTCATTCTTATATCCCAATAGATTACAGATCGGATCATATATTTATTCATGTCCTTCTACTAAGCCAAAGCAATCTTGGCTAGAGGCATCTAAGTCATTTTTATTTTCTTGGCTCTCAAGTTCATCATTTAAAATACTCACTTGAGTTTCTATCCTTTAAGTCTAAATTTTCTCAAGTTTTGCTTACTCTTAATTTCATTAATATCATTATTCTTGATTCCAATGCTTAGCAAATTGTCATCATTACAATTATATATTATACTTTAATCAATCACTAAAGATCCAATATAGGAACTATCGCTTTAGCTCTGCTCATATACTGTGAGTCTACACTCATACTCGACCCATGTGATCAATCGACTCAATTGTGATCTCTCTATCGCATAGTTAAAATTATTTGCAACACTTGTATACCATTATCTATCATATTATATATCACATGTCTCTTTGTACAACTAAATATTTCATGTCTGCAATCAACATACGTTATCATATCAACACTTTTTTTTCTCACCGAATAATTCTAGGTATCAATTGAAAGACACATAACATCACTCTTTTCGGTCTGATGTCGACCAAATTCTGTCACGGGTAATAGATCTCGATATCAACCAAGAGTTAAAACTCCTATCATGTCCCGATATCAATCAAAACTTGTCATCCTAATAATATTTTTCACTAGATTAGTATCAACTTAGCATTTGCCATCAATAATATATGTCTTAGTTAGAAAGGTTTCCAAGTTTTGCATCTATATCCTACATCATATCGGATGATCACCGACTAACATCGAATTAGCATTATATGCACATAAAACATGACATAACTTATATCAATACTAACAATGTCATATTTACTCTAATTTGAATATCAAAGCATATTTCATATCATATCTAAATTTAAGACATACAAGTTTTCCTTTAGCAAGCTACATCAACACACTACTTCTATCATACATCATCACAAATTAAAATCAATATAAATATTATACAAAAAGCATAATTATAAGTATGCACATAGAATAATTTGAACAAACACATGGAGATTTGTTTTCATTTTCCTTGACTCTACCGATGTACTTGCTTGGACCTAAATCTTGAGCTCTAATACCATAACTTGTCACGCCCCGAAACCGCCGCCCAGGATGCGACAAGGGGTGTTACCGACATTCTATAATTTCATATTCAAACTAAATAGACAATGATAAACAAAATGGCCAATGACTCAAAAAGAAAACTAACATTGAAATTTGCCAAAAAAATTGGCATGGCCTTTGAAATGAGTATGCGACATATACAACACACACATAAAGGGCCAAGCCCGAATCATATAAACTCAATGGAATATGAAAAGGTTAAAAGTAAGGGGCTAGATGCCCCAACAAGGAGTTCATAACACTCCTACACATAACAATTAATGAACGGGTACAAGGGTCCGAAAAATAGGTACAATCTATGAACATGACAAAAATATAAGGTCAAAATCTCTTCAAACTCTCATATACACTCACAGCCTAACTATTAACCCTTTTTAGCCCGATGAGCATGCAAAAGGAGTATAACATCAATCCTCGAGGAGTATCCCTTCCTCCACACCTACAAACAACAATAATAGAGGGGTGATCATAAATGGCTCAATGAATGAAGAATGGATATGTAACATAAAACAATCTGGAAAGCCAAATCCCACGGAAAACACATCTGAGATTCATCATAAACATTTCTCATACATAGCTTCATTTATGAAGATTACTTGTAAATCATATGCAAAGTATAAACATGCTATGCATGAACTACATCTATGTGTCATGACACCTAGCCATCTGCGATCACATTCACAATCCGTCACGGTTGATGTCTACCTCGACCCCGCGAGTCATCGCTCACCCAAATGAGGGCTCTCCTCAACCCACAAATAGCTCTCCTCAACCCAGCGAGCCATCACTCTCCCCCACGAGGAAGAACTATCGTCGTCATCACATACATAGATCACCTCGTTCCCTCAAGCTATTGCTCGCCCCCACGAGGGAGAGCTACCGTCATCATCATCATCAACACCTCACTCCAAATGAGCTACCATGCATGTCTAATGCACATGCATGAGATATCCATATATCATGATAGTATTTCAAATAGTACTTGAAATTAGCACTTAAATCAACATTTAGGGTTTATGGCAGACAAGCATAGAAGCTTTCAAACCTCGACATTCGAGTAAACATCATACATAAATTCTGAAAAGCCAAGTTCAAGTGAAATCAATGTGAAATCCACATGAAATCCAATATGAAAACCGAAGCTCACACATCTTAACATTAGCTCAAAGGACAATCACACCATTAATTCACATAATTAGTCACATGAGGTAAGAAATGATTAATTGGACCACTACGATGTGTCATTGATCTAGTTTTATGAAAATCCCACTCACCTCGGCTATGCTTGACCTCATCAAGTCTCCTGCGTCCGAGCACGTCTATGATCAAAGAACATATTCAAATAGGTGATTCATTACTATTAGTGTCTCTTATGGTATATTATAACTCAATTATATATGTACAAATTATATCTCTTGATCGTATCAATCAATTAAACATAGTATATAGATATATGTTTGTTTGAAATTTTCAAATTTAAATATTAGTCTATCAATCTTAAATTAACTATATTTATTAACTTCCTACAACATATAATATGATTAGAATTCATATGATAATACACATATGTGTCACACCCTCTTCTGCCATTTAATTAAATTAATATACCTCTAATATATGACAACTTGTGCTTACTGATGGTATATTCTCTTCTTTGTTAATTGTAATATCCAAATCAGTCATTAAACTAATCCTACAGACACCGCCTTTGGTAATTATTCTCTAATTGCCTTCTTAACTCCATTACACTAGCTCCAACTTAATTAACTACAAATCACACATACATATATGTATATAGGTATATATATGCATCTGTAATAGTTATGTTTACTTATCGACTCAAGCATTCATCTACATCAAGATTCAATCATTACTCGGATGTTAATACTGATTTGCAGATTTGAGTCATTAACTTAATTAATATCATCCGATAACTTAGAGTGTTGACCATGTGCAAGTCACTTTGTTCCAACATAAATGGATTCAAATCCCTCGAAGAATCATCAACTGAAAAGTTCATACAATCTATGTTTACTTTCTGCAAACAATGGCGCGAGTGGAATCCGGTGAGCAGCGGTCGTCTTCTCCGGCGTCGGCGAACAAATTCCCAAGACACGAGCTACGACAAAGACAAAATCAGTGGAATCACGGCTCACATTCCATCACGATATTGACACTAACTGAAATTAACTTACCGGAGAGAAATTCAGTGGACGTGTGCTACTAATCAACTTGATTTTCCCTCTTCGCTGCTAGTGATGGCGCTCAACTTCTGTGGTTTACTCTCAACTGAACCGCCCAAGGCTCTGATCGATGTGCAAGCCCTGGCGAGCTCGACATCGTCGTATTACTCGGCGATCGGATCGGGACTGAAAGCATCGGTGACAAACTCCCCTGGCAATGGACGGCTCTGCGCGGCGCCGAGTGAGCGGCCGTGAGAAGGATATTGTAGACGCGATGGGGAAGAAACGATGGCCCCGTTATATAACCTGCAGGACACGTGTCAAAGATCCAGTGGTCGTACCAAAATTCTATTTTTTCATTAATTTTTTTTACTTTTAGATTGGGTCATTTCAGATTGACACATAAGTTTTTTTCTATTTCACAAGTTGTGATATGTAATCACGACTCGTGAAATTCTAAAGGTCGGAGAATTCGTCATGGTCATGCTTGTAATGGATATAGGGTCTCACGACCAATGAAATTGTGCTATGACCCATGAAACTTAGTTTTTCTTTGTACATGACTTCAAATCAGATGAAGGTATCAACCAGTTGGTGCAATGACTCTACTAAGAGTCTAGTATGACTCATTCTGGACTAAAAAGAAGAGAATAAAAAGACAAATCTAACTAAAGGAGTAGGGTGTAGGCAGAGTAGTTCTAAGTTATAGTCGTTGGCTTGACTTTGACCATATTATCACTTAAGGGTTGGTGAGTGTTAAGAAATAAGTCAAGGTACTTGTATGGCGGCCCAAGTAATGTTTCACACTATGTTCATTGACTTTAAAATTATGGGAGCCATCTTGTGTTCTTAGTTCCACAATCCCATATGGAGATGATGATACAATAGCATAATTGTCTCACCATCTAGATTTAAATTTTCCTATGAAGAGCCTAAGTTTGCTGTTAAAGAGGAGAACCTTTTGCCTTGGGAGAAATTCATTTTGTTTTAGGTGCATGTCATGAAGTTTCTTTGTCCTCTCTTACTATTTTCATATGCATTATGGTGAATCTCTTGCAATTCATTTAGTATTAAAATTCTCTCACTTAAGTGGATTCTAAGTTAGTTCAGAAATTTAGTCGCCCAATAAGCCTCATGTTCTAATTCAACGAGAGGTGTCAAGATTTTCCAAAAACTAGTTTATACGGAGGACATGCCAATTGGTGGTTTATATGCAGTCCTAAAAAGTCCGCAGTGACTCGTCTAATCTTAGAGTTCGGTCCTTCCTTGAGTTATTGACAGTTTTCTCCAAGATCCTCTTAAGTTCTCTATTGGATATCTCAACCTGGCCACACGTTTGAGCATAATATGGTGTACTAAGTTTGTGAGTGATGTGAAATTTTGCTAACAAATTTTCCATAATTCAATTATAGAAGTGTGTGTCATTGTCATGTTTGTGAGTGATGTGAAATTTTGCTAACAAATTTTCCATAATTCAATTATAGAAGTGTGTGTCATTGTCACTAATGATTAATCTAAGTGTACTTAATCATTTGTGGGATGAAGCAATTACTTCAACCCATTTGGGCACATAGTCTTCTCCTACCAAAATGTACTCGTTATTGAATGATTTTGGAAATGGTTCCATGAAATATATACCACAAACATAAAAAAAAATCATAGTGCATAATATTATTAAGATGTTACTTGTCCTTTGGCAGTGGTCGCATGACTTATAGTATGCTTGAGCATCCTTAAAGATTGAAGGCTAGTAAAAACCACATTCAAGTGCCTTCTTTGTGGTTCTATTTGGCCTGAAGTCTCCACCAACAATCCTGTCATGGCAATGCTTTATAATGTTGCCGATCTCTCCATCGCACATGCAACGTCATATGATCTGATATGCATACAATTTAAAAAGATAGGGTCTTCCCAATGGCAATGATTGATGTTTGAAAAGAACTTCCTCTTTTGATGATGTGCCATTCCTTTTGGAATCCACTTCCATGTAAGATAGTTAGTGAAATTTACATACTAAGGGGTTGACGCAAAAACTTGTTTTACCATACAAACTATGAAGATCTTCTCATCTAGGAACTCTTCATGAATTCTGGTCTCCTCCTTTGTTGATGGCTCTAGGCTCGATAGGTGATCAGCTAAAAGATTCTCTGTCCCTCTTTTGTTTCTTACCTCGGCATCGAACTCTTGGAGTAATAGAATCCATCAAATTAGTTGGGGCTTCACATCCTTCTTTGCCATGAGGTGCCTAATTTTTGCATGATTTGTATACACGATGGCTTTTGAACATACAAAGTAAGCACGAAACTTATCAAAAGCATAAATTACAGCGAGGAATTCTTTCTCTATTGTTGCATAATTTAGTTGGGCAGGAGTCAACGTGCGACTGACATAGTATATCACTTGAATGTCTTGTCCCGACGTTGTCCAAGCACTGCTCCTATGGCCACGTCACTTGCATCGCACATCTCAAATGGTGCACTCTAATCGAGTGCGACTATAATAGGGGCTAAGACAAGGCTCACCTTCAAGGTTTTCAAGGTTTTCATGCCACTTTGTGTTGAAATCAAACTTTGTATCTTTGGCCAATAGGTTGGTCAATAGTTTTGAGATCTTCGAGAAGTCTTTAATAAAATGATGATAGAATCCCACACGTCCCAGGAAACTTGTGATGGCCTTCACATTCGTTGGTAGGGGAGGTTTGCTATAACATCGATCTTGGCCTTATCCACTTTGATACCTTTGCTTGAGATCTTGTGGCCAAGAACGATTCCTTCCTACACCATAAAGTGACACTTCTCCTAGTTGAGAATCAAGTTGGTCTCTTCACATCTCTGCAAGACTAGAGAGAAGTTGTCTAAATAATTTGCAAATGAATCTCGAAACAACGTGAAATCATCCATAAAAACATCTAAGATGTGCTCATTCATGTCTAAGAAAATTGACATCATGCAACATTGGAATGTTGCTGGTGCATCAAACAATCTGAATGGCATCCACCAGTAGGCAATGTTCCATAAGGGCTTGTTAATGTTGTATTCTCTTAATCCTCCAGTGCCATTGCAATTTGGTTGTATATGGAGTAGCCATCCATGAAGTAATAGTCTTGGTGACCTCAAACACACTCAAGCATTTGATAAATAAAGGGTAGAGAGATATGATACCTGTGTGTTGCCTCATTAAGCTTACGATAATCTATGCATAAAACCATTCGCTTATAGTTCACTGAGGTAGCAACTCATTGTTTTTGTTACTCATACCTCCTTCCTTTGGAAATACCTGAACTGGACTTATCCAAGAGATGTCAAAAATTGGGTAGATCTCCCCAGCATCAAGTAGCTTGATGATCTTTTTTTCACAACTTCTTTTATCATGAGATTGAGCCTTCACTAGAATTGAGCTGAGGGCTTTGCATTTTCTTCCATCAAGATTTTATGCATGCAAATTATTGGTGAGATGCCCTTTATTTTAGCTATAGACTATATTATGACTTTCTTGTGCCTTTTCAGCACCTCCAGAAGATGTTGCTCCATGTCTTGTGTGATATCTGAAGACACTATCATAGGAAATGTGTCTTCTTCCAAGAATGCATACTTAAGATGTGCGGGTAATTTTTTAAGTTAAAAAATCATAGTTGAATTTGCTCCTTTGTCCTCTTCCAATATCTTTTCCTCCTCTAGAGAACTTTTTGAAGTACATCTGACAATCTCATCAAGCTCGTCAGTGTTATCATCCTAAAAACCATTTATTGTACATCATGAAAAATAATCTGCAACATGTTTTATAGTACTGTTGATGTCAAAATTAAATCTTCATTTTCAATTCTGAAAGTCAACTTTTCCTACTGGACACCGATGAGAACATTCCTTGTCACCAAGAAGGGTCTCCCTAGAATGATTGGTGCTTCTTGCTTAGCATCCATTTCCAGCATAATGAAATCCGCTAGGAAGATAAATTTGTCGACCTTGACGAGAATGTCTTCCAACAATCCTTTGGCCTCTTCACGAATTGATCGGCCATTTGGAGCATCATTGATGTCGATTTCAACTCTCCATACCCTAACTTCAAGAACACATAATATGGCATTAGATTGATACTAGCCCCGAGATCACAAAGGTCTTTGCACAGTGGTAGTCTCCAATAGTGCAGGATATGGCGAAGCCGCCTGGATCCTTCATCTTTGGTTGTATTTGATTCTTGTAAACTGCACAATATTGAGGTGTCAATTAACCAACCTTCAATTTTGATCCTGCATTTGTGTCAGAATATCTTTTACAAACTTCACATAGTTTGGCATGTTCTATAGTGCTTCATGAAAAGAAATGTTAATATCCAACTACTTAAATATTTCAATAAAGCATGAGAACTGCTTATCAAATTGTTCCTTGCAAATTTTTTGAGGGTATGACAAATCTCCCATCTTTTGTGGTGTCAAGCTTTTGTTCTTCTTCTCTGAGTTGGTCACCGAAGTAGAATTTGTCACAACTCTGTCTTGGTTTCCTATAGTTCCTCGATGTGTACTTTGCCTCATCTGCCAAGTTGTTTTCCGCTCATGAGAGAAATTTATTTGGCCTCTTCTCTTGTATTCTTTTTAGTATGCTTGGACGTGACTGTTGAATCTAAGATATCGAGATTGTTTTGGTGATCACAAATTTGTGAGGGAACTTAGTCTGGACTAATGAGCTTGTTGAATTGTGTTTTGAAAGATAGGATTTTTCATATTCAGAGAATGATGGGTCGACCGAAGTTGATGAACGGACGACCTATGCACATAGAACACATAACAGAAAAATCCTATGTGTGCAGCGGCCGTCCAAAGGATGTGAAGTGGTCGACCAATTTGAAGAACAAAGATCAAAGAGATGGAGTCAAATACTGAGTGGTCGACCAAAGATATTGAGAGGACGACCGAAGACAAGGATGAATAGGGAAGGTCGCCCGATGAAGAACAATGGGTGACCGATGATTCTACAACAACAGTACAATGGTTGGAGAATGGGCGGTCCAAAGAGAAGTGGACGCCCGGTGAGGAGACTTAGCCGAAGAGGTGATTTGGCTGAGGAAGGAGAGTCGTCCGAAGATGAAGGATGGACGACCAAAGAACTAAGGAAGAAGGCGATGGTCGTCCAAGGGTTTCAGAGTGAAGACATTGGACGACTGGGAGATTGCCAAGGGTGAAGTGGATGTCCGAAGGCTCAAGAGATGAAGCAGTGGACGACCAAAGCTGATGATAGAATGAAGATCGATCGACCGATGATGGAGTGCGGACGATCGATGGATATCAGATGAAGAATAAGGTCGTCCGGGATCTTGGTGAAAAGACAAGTGGACGTCCAAGAGTTTGTCAGGTTTGAGGTGAGCTGGAGATCGAACGACCGCAGGATGAGTGGATGATCGATGAGGAGACAAAGGTCGTCCGAGGGCTGAAGAGACAAAGCAACGATCGATCAAAGCATCTGACAGAAGAAACAGTGGATGTCCAAGGAATTTGATTAGTTGTCAGAGGACGTCCGAAGAATGTCAGAAGTAAGAAAGGACGTCCGAGGATCTCAGTAGAAATGAGCGGGCGTTCGAAGCTTGTCAGAAGAAGATTTGGCGGACGTCCGAGGATCTCATTGGGAAATGAGCGGACGACCAAAGTACTGATTGAAGAGGGAGCAGACGTCCGAGGATCTCAGTGAAGAATGAGCGGACGCCCGAAGTACCTACAGAGGAGAGAGTGGATGCCCTAAGGATTTAGGGAGAATCAACGGATGATCACAAAGGTGTCAAAACATATGGCACAAGTCAAAATGATTGACCGAAGGTGAAGAGCGGGCGACCGAAGGATCTTGACAGAGGCTTTCAACTCCAGGAGTGGACGACCGAGTGATTGGGGTGCAATCAGCGAACGACCAGAGAAGTTGAAGGAGATGGTACAAGTAAAATCGGGCGACCATAGAAGCAGCGGGCGACCGAAGGAGCATGATAGGTGTCTTCAACTCCAGGAGTGAACGTCCGAGGAGATTGGCGTGCAATCAACGGACGACAAGAGAAGTTGAAGATGGTGGTACAAGGTCAAGATAGGTCGGCCAAAGGTTTGACGGGCGACCGAAGGAGCTTGACAGGCGTCTTCAACTCCAGGAGTGGACGTCCAAGGAGATTGGCGTGCAATTAGAGGACGACCAGAGAAGTTGAAGACGATGGTACAAGGTCAAGATCGGTCGGCTAAAGATTTGGCGGACGACCGAAGGAGCTTGACAGTTGGCTTCACTCAAGAGTGGACGTTCGAGAAGATTGGTGTGCAATCAGCGGACGACTAGAGATGAGTTGAAGTTGGAAGAGGTCAAGATCGGTCGACCGAAGATGAAGCGCGGACGACCGAAAGAGCTTGACCGAAGTATTCAACCGAATAGTGGGCGTCCGAGAAGATTAGTGTGCAATCAGCGGACGACCAGAGACAGGTTGAAGAAGTGAACTCAAGTCAAGATCGGTCGGCCAAAGGTTTGTCGGACGATCGAAGGAGCTTGACTGAGGAACAAAGGCTTCGGACTTAGAACTGCGGACATCCGAGGGCGAGTGGTAGACGACCGAAGCACCAGACGACAATTCAAGTGAAGACTTCACCAGAGCACGATCGACCGAGATAGGAGCAGCGAGCAACCGAGGGGTAGGTGAAGTGTATTGTACTTGCATTAACGACTAGTTTTCT